>CAUYQG010091642.1:0-12339 GCA_963574415.1 Tarsius wallacei
GTTTTTCCTGTTTTCAGGTCCCTTTTACCTTACTCTTCCGAAGGATTGCGGCTCCTGGCATATAATCTTAAAAGTAATATTATAAGTTTGCTGTTTTTTGTCACAGCATAACAAGACTTTTAGTTCAAAGCCCTTAATTTGCAATTTTTCTTGGTAGCTTCTCTGTGATAGATGTCTAACTATCAAGCAAAAGTAATGAAATAAATTATTATTCAATTATAAATCTAAGTTAATTTTTAAAGGAAAAAAACAACCTATACTCTGATTACAATAAGAAATGTCAATTTTATATCATTTATTAAATAGAAAAATCAGGTAGCAGGGAGAGGCAGACAGATTCTAGAACTTTAATAATATTTTTCTGTGGTATAAACTGTATAATTTTGTTTGTTTGTTTGTTTGCTTTTTGCCTAAATTAACAGGCTATTGAGTATGATCAAATTTTAGAATAAGGAAGTTGTGATTTTAAACCAGGTGAAAAAACAAAAACACTAGTAATCTTCACAAGGTATAAAGGAAATAATTTTGATGTCATGATATTAAAAATTGCTTAACACATTCCTTGTGTTACCTGAAAATGCACTGGGAAAATACACACTCTTAGACCTCGGGCTGAGATCCAAGCGTATAAAAAAAATACAGATTAGCAGACCCCAAGCTGCTACCAAAGAGAAAAACAGATGATCTAAACACTGAAACAGGAAATAACCGTGATGCAGTAAAGAGGACATATATTGACATAATAAGCAATAATGGTGAAAGATATGAGAGGAACTGAAGAATGAGACAAATCTCTTCATGTTTATAATTTATTAAATATTTTCAGACATCAGAGGATTAAGAAACAATATTATTTCCAAGTGACAACACTGGATGCATTTTAAATATTTATTTTCATTGATACTTTTTACTTCATTTATCACTTTTTTGTTTTATTTTTCTCCCACTTTTTCCTTCTTGCCTCTCTTTATCCTTGTCTCTTTCCTTTCTTTGTTTCTTCTATTATTCTGTTTTTTTCTTCTTTCTTTATTTTGTACATGCTTACTTGAGAACACTCAGTAATTTTTGTCAAAGCAAAATAACTGCTCAAATAATGCCAAGTCTTCATACACTGAAATTTAATGATATTCTCAAACTTTTGAGTGTGACTGTTTGTTCGTATTTACTTTAGGGTTGCTAAATAAAATACAGGATGGACAGTTATATTCAAATATCAGATATGCAACAAATCAGTTTTTAAAAGTACATCTTACGCAATATTAACTTGTTGTTAATATGTTTATGCAATAGAACTTGGTGTTCTACAGTTTGGTTTGCTAATCAGATTCCCCTAATTTACTTAGTCTGTTAATCTCTTATACAAAATAATAATGCTAGCAACAAAAATTAAAATTAACAAATTTTAGTAACAGATATCTTATTTTTTGACACACATTTGAGTTTTCTGAAATAAGTTTAAAACATAAGTTTTAAAACAAGATGGTTCTGAATTTGAATCCAAAGCATGATTCTGACCAAATCACTTTACCACTCCAGTCTCATTTTTCTCATTTCAAAAACAGTGGCAAAAGTAATAAAAGCTCCAGAGCCTTGTTATGAATAATAAATATCATATGTACAGTAACATAAATCCAGTCTTGCCTGTAAAATTTTAATTTTAAAAGTGAAAAATTAAGAGAAAATCCCTCAGTACACTATAATAACAATTTTCCTCTTTTAGGAAAATACATCAATTTATTTTGTAATCAGAGAACATAATATAAGGTCATTCATTAATTTGTTAAGACATGAAGGCATCTGTCACTTAAAGAGGAAGTTAAAGTTTACATATTAAGCTTATAAAGTTGAAATTCAGAACTTGGAGAGCTAAGAGATTTTGAAAATATACTTTCAAAATCAATTGTCCAACTTGAATCAACATTAAATTGGTCATTTAATACTGAAATGTCAGACCAAGCAGCAAATGTGAAAAAAATATTCAGAAATAGTGATTTCAAAGATCATGAAGTATTAATCCAAAGTCTACTACAAATAAAAGGTTTTACTAAGGTCAGACTAGTACAATTGTATATTACAACCTGCTTTCAAGGAATTCACAATATGGTCTTAAGGAAAAGAAACCTAAATAATTGTTTTCAAATTATGTAAAATGAGGTTAAAATGCCATTATTCTCAAATTATAAGAGACATTTGTGTGGAAGTCATTTCTGAGCTTAGATTTAAAAATTAGCAGAAATTAATGTGAATAAAGGAATAGAGAAGACACACTCCAATCATAGAGAGAGCATGAATAAAGTGTCAATGCCATGCATACATGTTGCTGTAAGCAGTTAAAAACCCCTGATCCTAAAATGTGAGGAAGAAAGCATCAAGAAATAAGGATGGATGGGCTGACACAGTGGCTTATGCATGTAATCTCAGTGTTTTGGGAGGCCAAGGTGTGAGGATCTTTTAAGGCGTAAAGTTCAAGAAATAATAATAAAGAGTCTATTATGTACAAAGCAAAGTCATGATAACAGTAAAGTATAATTTTTAAGAACTCATTAACATTCAGATTAAATCATAATTTGGACACTTGTCTTTGAGCACATTTTGCTATTGAAAGCTCCTTTTAAAAAAAAGAATGTGGGTAAAAGACATGTAAAACAAAAAGCACTTTGTGCTTTAAGGATAGGAATAAGTAATACTGAACATGTCAATGATGCCTTATAGACAGTTTCTTACATTTTAAAATTTGTCTGGGATATCTAGATAGATATATGAAACTAACACAACACTTGGACATGTGACGTTTAAGGGATTTTATGAGGGACCTCCAGAGAAGCAGAGCAAGTAGGACAGGTAGGTAAGTAGAGCGAAAGAAAGAGAAAGAGATAGAAAGCGATGAAAAATACATTGATACATAGATTTTTTTAAAAATTTATTTTGAAGATGTGGAGCACAATTCAGGGTTAGGTATACAAATGGTCATTGTTCCATTTAAACTTTGGGCCTCACTTTGGTCCCCATGTCACCTGGTTTAAGATCAGGTACCTTTATTGAGAAAGTGTGTCCCCTCGCTTCCTCCCCTGGCAGTTTCCGACTGTCAATTCCTTTCTTATAGTATTATAATAATTATTCAGGGTCCGCTTTTGAGTGAGAACGTGTGGTACTCGGTTTTTTGTTTCTGTGATAGATCACTGAATATTACAGACTCTACACTTATCCAAGTTGCTGTGAATCTCATAATTTCGTCCTTTATGACTGCGATATTCCATCATGCACATGTACCACATTTTTAAAATCCCATCTACTTTCGATGGGCAGCATGATTGGTTCCAAGATTTTACTATTATGAATAGTGCGGCAATAAACATGCATGTGTAGATATATTTTCTTTTTTTTTTTTGAGTTTGAGCTTGAGTTTGAGTCTCACTCCATCGTCCAGGCTGGAGTGCAGTGGCATGCTCACGGCCACCCCAGTGTCAACCTGCTGGGCTCCGGAGATCCTTCCGCCTCAGCCAAGTAGCTGGAATTAATTTTTTGCTTTATTGTAGAGATGAGGTCTTACCAAGTTGCCAAGTTTGGTCTAGAACCACAGGTTTAGGCAATCCTCTCACCTCGGCTTCCAAAGTGCTGGTATTACACGTTTGAGCCACTCCGACCAGCCAGATACCTTTTTTGTAGAATGATTTGAGTTCCTCTGAGTATATTCCCAGAAAAGGGATTGCTGGGTCATATGGGAGGTCGATTTTTAGATGTTTTAGGAATAGCCACACACTTTTCCACAGTGGTTGTATTACTTTACTTTCCTATGAACAGTGTAGACATGTACATTTTTTTCTGCATCCTCTCCAACATCTGTTGTTTTTTGAGTTATTGATGATGGCCATACTGACTGGAGTTAGGTGATATCTCATTGTAGTTTTAATTTGCATTTCTTTGAAAATTAGTGAGGTTAGGCAGTTTTTCCCTGTATCTCTTGGCTGGAAATAAAATGCCTATAGATATAAATGTGCATGTTTTAGTGTGAATGCATGTATATGTTTATATCCTCTAACTTTTTCTACAGAGAGGGTAGCGTGAACATTCAGTTCTTGATGTCTACATACCAGTCCTCAACAAAAAAACTAGGGATTCTTGAAGAAATAACTTATTCCAAGGCATTAGTCATGGAAATAACAATAAATTGGTGATATTAATATAGATATAGATATCCCCTAAAAGCAAAAAAGTGCTAAAAATAATGGGCCGAAAGGAGATTTCTCTCACTAGGCAAATCTGTGATCATTGGATAATTCAATTATTTGCAACAGTAACAAATTTAGGAATAAATTTCAAATAGCAACAAACAAGCAAATTGTCAAAACTTTCAATAATATAACCTTAGGATTCTACAAATACCTTCAATATAAGAAATGCAATCAATTGCTGTCTCAATTGCTGTCATATAGTTGTAGATAGGGATTTTATGAGGGACCTCCAGAGAAACAGAGCAAGTAGGACAGGTAGGTAAGTAGAGCGAAAGAAAGAGATAGCTTTCTCTTTGGTAGATAGCTAGCAATGAAGTAACTGTGAAAAGATATTTTTGTAAATAAAAATGTGCAACATATTATTATAAATTATCACTAACTGCACCTGCACTTACAATCAATATTGAAGATAAGGAATACTAAACTTTACACAAGCAAAATGCTATCCTTCAAAAGGATATTATTTTCATAGAATCCATATTTTATTTATTTATTTTTTGAGTTGGAGTCTCATTCTGTCGCCCAGACTGGATTTGCAGTGGCATGCTCTGGTCCAGTGCAGCCTCGATCTGCTGGGCTCCAGCAATCCTTCCACCTCCACCTTCCAAGTAGCCAGAACTATAGGCATGCACTACCATGCCCAGCTAATTTTTTATTTATTGTAGAGACGAGGTCTTGCCAAGTTGTCCAGGTGGGTCTCGAACCCAAGGCTCAGGCAATCCACTTGCATTGGCCTCCCAAAGTGCTGGGATTACAGGCTGAGCCACTGAACCCGGCCGTGGATCTATATTATAAAAAATATTTCATTTTGAATTTTATCGACAAAAAATTTGTGGAAGTTGGATTGCATAAGTTCTTATGTATTATCTCCAGTTTTTCATCTTAGCATAAGCAACATGTTTTCTGTTCCTTTAGATTAAAAAATGTACTCATCCCTGATTTAAATAAATTCTTTATTTTGGTAAGTATTTCTCATTTTACAGGACTCAATTTCAATTGTAAAAATACATATTATAGATGTTATTTCTTAATCCACAGAGGACAAAAATGGAAGAAAATGTCAGAAGACATTGGAGTTTAATAAAATCATTGTCTGTCAACATGCTCTCTTGTGGTAATGAAGATTTACAACTATGAATATACTTGATCTATCAAAGTTTAAGTCCAAAAAAATGATCTTTCAATAAATGTCAGTGGATATGTGGATATGATGTAGATAGAGGAAGAACAATTCATATAAGTTTTAAGTGAGCCTATGGAGTGTGCTAGCAATGTGTTCACTGGTATTCATTCAAATGAACTGAAAATGTAAGTCTATACAAAAACCGGTACATGGGTGTTGATAGCATATGTATTCATAATTGCCAAAATATAGAAGTAATACTACATATGCAATAGGTGAATGGACAAAATAAATCATGGTACATTCAGACAATTGAATGTTATTCACTGCTAAAAAGAAACAAGCTATCAAGTCATAAAAAGGCATGGAAAAATTTTAAATGCAAATTGCTAAGTGAAATAAGCCAATCATAAAGGCTACATACTGTTTAATTTCTATATATGACATTCTGGAAAAGGTAAAATTATGGAGACAGTTAAAAAATCAGTGACTGTCAGTTTTTATGAGAGAGGGATGGATGAACAGAGCAGACATAATTTTTTAGGAGAGTAAAACTATTGTGTGTGATGCTCTAATGGTGGGTACATGTCAGTATAAATTGTCCAGACCGGCAGAATGTGCAAAACCAAGTGTGAACCCTAATGCAAACTATGGAATTGGAGTGTTTATGATGTGTCAACGCAAGCTCATTGAATGTAACGAATATACCACTCTTTCATAGGATGTTGATAGTGGTGAAAGCTGTGCATGTGTGGCAGCAAGATTATAAGGGGATTTTGTACTTGGCTCTCAATTTTCCTCTGATTGAAAATTGCTCTGCAAAATAAAATTTATGACTGGGTGCAATGGCTCAAGTCTGTAATCCCTGGGAGGCTGAGACAAGAGGATTGCTGGAGCCCTGGAGTTCAAGACCAATCTAGGCAAAATAGTGAGACCTCCTCTCTAAAAAAAGTCAAAACATTCTAGTCAGATATGGTGGCACACACACCTGAACCAACTATTCAGGAGACTAAGGCAAGAGGATCACTTGAGTCCAGGAGATTGAGGCTGCAGTGAGTCGTGATTGTGCTGGTGCACTCTAGCCTTGGTGACAGTAAGACTCCAACTCACAAAAAACACGTAAGTAAATAAATACAGTTTAAAATAAAAATATCTCTTGGGAACATAGGCCAAATATAGTAGTCAGAAGGTACTTATTGCAATCATCCTGAGTGAATGGATGTTTGATATCACATTGTACAATATCATTGCAATTACCATGCTAATTATTTGTCACTGAACATAAAATTGGAAAATTGGCTACACCATTACTAATCTTTACTCCCCTTCTTTCCCTCAGATAATGCAGACCTAACATGGAATTTTTTATAGTCAATTTATAAAATAAATGTATATTTAATTAACATATCCGCTAAAAACTATATGAAACTTTTCACACAATTTCATTCATTTTGCAAAATTGAGAGATAAAATAAAAAATATGGATACTATGAACTTTGAACTCAGATAGACCTGAGATTTAATTCCTGTTGGCCTTTAAAAAATGTATAAATTTGCCTTTACTTATAAAATTGGTATAAAAATTTCTTTATAATGTTATACTTAGAGTTAAATAAGGTAATGCATTTAAATAATATAGCAAAATATTGATACAAATGCTGCTTCTCATATCTAACCTTATTGTCTGCCTTTATTTCATTTTGTGCTTACTATTGTTTTTTTTTGTTGTTCCCACCTCCTTTCACCTTTTTTTCTATGCAATTTTTATAAAACTCACATCTACATTCCCTTTTCTCTTTCAATTAAATACTTTTTATCTCCAAATTTTGGATATATATCTACTTCTCCATATTTGTGATCTATGGGGAATATTTTTTAAAAGTCAAATGTGTACTATGAGCTATAAAATCCTGGAAGAAAATGCATAAATGCTGCCTTTCACCCTACTGATGAGAAAGTACAAGTATGAAAAATTCATGATTAAAAATGAGTAGTTAATGACTAAATTGCCTAAGGACAAAGAAGAACTAATTTGATAAATAAGTTTATTGTGTTTTCAAAAAGAAGGCCCTTATGACACTCAATTATGCTTATGCAAATACCTTAAGTTTTGTGAATTAAAAAAAACATTGTACTGCTCTCATACAATATTAATCAAAGTATTAAAGACAAAAAAATTAACAACATAGTCAAAACGGTGAGACTCCATATCCCCCAGGAAACATTGCCTAACACTGAAGAAAGCATAAAATGCTGGCAGAGCCGGGCTCGGTGGCTCAGCCTGTAATCCCGCGCTTTGGTAGGCCAAGGTGAGTGGATTGCCTGAGCCCGCGGGTTCGAGACCCACTTGGGCAACTTGGCGAGACCTCATCTCTACAATAAATCAAAAATCAGCTGGGTGTGGTAGCGCGTGCCTGTAATTCTGGCTACTTGGAAGGCTGAGGCGGAAGGATCGCCGGAGCCCAGCAGGTGGAGGCTGCGGTGGCCAGGAGTGGCCACTGCACTCCAGTCTGGGCGACAGAGTGAGACTCCAACTAAAAAAAAAAAAAAAAAATGCTGGCAGAAAGATAAGAAAGACATGATTTTTATAATAAAATTTATTAGATTATATCTTAATAACTGCTTGAAATAATTATTAAATAAGTTAAGGTTAACAAATGATTAAATTTAAATTTTTAAAGCTAATTTCCACACATGAAAAAACATTCAACATAACTTATCATCTGGACAATGCAAATCAAAACCACAATGAGATACCATCTCACACAAGTCAGAATAGCCTGGTTAAAAGTCAAAAGCAACAGATGCTGACAAGGTTGCAGAAAAAAAGGGAAAACTCATACACTATTGGTGGGAATGTAAACTAATTCAGTTGCTGTGGATAGTGGTTTGAAGATTTCTCAAATAAATAAAAATTGATTTACCATTTGACTCAGCAATCCCACTACTGAGCATATACCCAAAGGAGCATAAATTATTCTAACAAAAAACACTTGCACTTATATGTTTATTGCAAAACTATTCACAATAGCAAAGACATGGAGTCAACATAGATACCAATCAGTGGTGGACTGGATAAGGAAAATGTAGTACATATACACCATGGAATACTAATCTGCCATTAAAAATTGAAACCATGTCCTTTGCAACAACATGAATGTAGCTGGAGTTCACCATTCTAAGCAAATTATCTGTGAAATAGAAAACTAGTTACCACATGTTGTAAAAAGAGTTCCCACATATTGCAACTAATAAGTGGGAGTTAAATATTGGTAAACCTGCACATAAAAATGAGAAAAACAGACACTGAGGACTTCAAAAGGGAGGAGGGAGAAAGTAGGAAAAGGATTGAAAAGTCATCCATCAGAAACCATGCTCAAAATCTGAGTGATGGACTCAGTAGAAGCACAGACCTCAACATCATGCAATATACATTTGTAACAAATCTGTATATTTACCCCTTAAATCTAAAATATAAATAAATGATCATTACTTGAAAATTGCAGAGTAAGAGCTACCAGCCTTCATTTCCTCAACATAAAATACATCTGTGAATGTTTAGCCATGTTTAGATGGGCACCTTGTAGTACACTTGGGATTTGTTCCTCTGGATCAGTCAACCACAGTTTTTATCTGAAAGTTTTGAGAAGGTTGCATCATGATTCTCAGAAGAGACATGTCCAGAGTTATAACAAACAGGTGATTGGTTTTTCTACCATGACAACACACATCCCCACACCACACAGAGTGTTAAGCACTTGCTGTCTAAAAATGGCATGCCCCCATGCTCCACTCTCCTATTCACCCAGAATGACTTTTTTTGCAACCTGGATGAAAACAATTCCACAAAGGAAAATATTTTGCTAATGTGGAAGAGGTGAAACAAACAGCAGCAAAGGCACTAAAAAACATCAAAATCGACCAGTTCAAAAACTGTTTTGAGCAGTGGAAAAAGTGGCAGGTGTATTGCATCAAATTGAAAGTACTTTGAAGATGACTGAAGTTAAAACATGTAAGAATAAACACACCGCTTTTTAGAAATAAATTTTGGGGTTTTGGGTCCTCCCTCATATAAGCAACAAATGGATTAAAGAAGAAATTAAAAAGAAAATGTTTAAAATATGAGATAAACAAATATGAACAAAAAATGCACCAAAACATATGTGATACAGCCAAAGCAATTCTGAGGGGGAAAGAAAAAAGAATCCAAATAAACAACCGAATGTTACACATCAACAAAACCAGAAAACAAGAGCAAACTAAGCTCAAAGTTAGCAGTAGGAAAAATAATAATAAAAACCAGAAAAGAGAAACATAAAATGAATACTAGAAAAACAATATAGAAGATCAACAAAGCCAAGAGTTGGTTTTTGAAAAGATAAAGAAAATTGACAATAACAGAGAAGACTCAAAAAATATCAAAAATGAAAGAGGAGACATTATAACAGATATCACAGAAATGTAAAGGACATACCAGATTACTATGAATAAATATATGACAACAAATTGCATAACCAAGAAAAAAATGGATAAATTTCTAGATACGTACACATACTAACACTGAATCATAAATAAATAGAAAATCTGAACAGACCAATAACAAGTAAGGAGTTTGAATCGCTAATAAAATAGTTTCCATAAGGGAATAAAATAAACAAATGAATTCACTGTTGAATTCTACCAAACATTTAAAAAATAACTAATACAATTTATCTCATACTCTTCCAAAATTTGGAGAGTAGAGAAGATTTGAAGCCCATTTTACAAGGCCAGCTTTATACTAATATCAAAGTCAGACTATAACAGAATATTAAAAAATTACAACCAGTATTCCTGATGAACATAGATGCTAATAGCCTCAACAAAATACTGGCAAACTGAATTTCACAGTGCATAAATTATTATTCATTATAACCAAGTAAAATTTATCCCTGGGCTATAAGTACAGTATGCCATATGCAAGCCAATAAATGTTATAAACCACATTAACAGAATGAAGAACAAAAATCATATAATCATCTTACTAGAGGTAGACAGAACTTTTCACAAAATTCACACCCTTTTATGAAAAAAACTAAACAACTAGATATGGCAGGACGGTGCCTCAACACAACAAAAACTATAAGTGACAATCCCATAGCTTACTCATACATTATACTGAATAGGGAAAAGTTGAAATCTTTTTCTTAAGACCTGAAACAAGACAAGAATGCCCACTCTTATCACTTCTATTCAACAAAATATTAGAAATTATAGGCAGAACAATTAGGCAAAAGAAAGAAGTAAAAGGCATTCAAATAAAAAATAAATTATTTAAATTTTCTCTGTTTGCAGAAGACTGGATTTAATATGTAGAAAACTGTAAAGACTACCAAGAAAAAGTGTTGGAACTAATAAACAAATTCAGTAAAGTTGCGGTTACAAAATCAACATACAAAAATTAGTAAGTAGTCTTCTCATACAACAATGAACTACTTGATCTCCCAAAAGATAGTGACTAAAGAGTGACTTGCTCTTCCATTTTTTCCTTGATTTTTAATTATCAGTGGAAGTACTACTCAAATAACTCTTACTACATTAAAAATTACACATTCCAACATATATTTTCTCCATTATTACCTAAGTGTCATATATTTAATAGGATAAATTTAACCAAAAAGGGAAATATCTGTACACTGGAAAGTATAAAACACTGATTAAAAAAATGGAAAAACACAATAAATGGAAAGATATTCCTTGTACATGAATTGAAAAGGCTTAATATTGTTAACATGTCAACAATGCCCAAAGTATTATACAAATTCAAGGCAATACTTGTCAAAATTTCAGTGACATTTTTTCACAGAAATATAAAAAAGTATTTTAAAATTTGTACAGAAGCACAGAAGGTCCCAATCAAATAAATCTTGAATAATAAGAACAAAGCTGAAGGCATCATAGTATACTCTTACAATAAGTAAACCACATGGTAAACGCTACACACACACACACACACACACACACATATACAGACACATGCGCGCACCAATGGAACAAAATAGTCCAGAAATATATCCACCAATTTATGCTAGACTGATTTCCAACAAATTGCCAGAAAGTACAATGGAAAAAGGACAGTTATTCAATAAATGGATCTGGAAAAACTGAATATTCGCATACAGGAGAATTAAATAAGACCCACATCTCACACCACAAACAAAATTAACCTAAAAAATGGATTAAATATTTAAACCTAAGATCTAAAACTGTAAAAACAACAACAAAACAGAGAAAAAACTCTATGACATTGGTCCGGGCAATTGCTTTTTTGGAATATGCTCCTAAAGAACAGGCAATAAAAGTAAAAATAGACCCAGTGGATGACCTTAAACAAAAAGCTTCTGCACAGCAAAGGAAACAATTGAAGAATAAAGAGACAATGTCCAGAATGGGAGACTATATTTGCAAACCAAACATCTGATAAGGGGTTAATATCCAAAGTATATATGGAACTCAGCTCAACAATTACAAAACAACTCAATTTAAAAACTGAGCAAGCCGGGCTCGGTGGCTCAGCCTGTAATCCCGCGCCTTTGGGAGGCTGAGGTGAGTGGATTGCCTGAGCCCGCGGGTTCGAGACCCGCCTGGGCAGGCGAGACCTCATCTCTACAATAAATAAAAAATTAGCCGGGTGTGGTAGCGCGCGCCTGTAGTTCCAGCTACTCGGAAGGCTGAGGCGGAAGGATCGCCGAAGCCCAGCAGGTCGAGGGTGTGCTGGCCGGGAGCGGCCACTGCACTCCAGTCTGGGCGACAGAGTGAGACTCCAACTCAAAAAACACAAAACAAAACAAAAAAACTGAGCAAAGGATCTGAAGACATTTCTCAAAATAAGACATTTCTCAAAATAAGACATACAAATGGCCAAAAGTAATATAAAAATATTTAATTTCACAAATCACCTGGAAAATACTAACACCACAGTAAAATATTACCTTGCACTTGTTA
>CAUYQG010091650.1:0-13386 GCA_963574415.1 Tarsius wallacei
AATTCATGATTTTGTTCTTTTTTATGGCTGCATAGTATTCCATCGTGTATATGTACCACATTTTTAAAATCCAGTCCTCTTTTGATGGACAGCATGGTTGGTTCCATGATCTTGCTATTGTGAACAATGCTGCGATAAACATATGTGTGCAGTTATCTTTTTTGTAGAGTGATTTGAGTTCTTCAGGGTATATTCCCAGTAGGGGGATTGCGGGGTCATATAGAAGGTCAATTTTAGAGCTTTTAGGAATTGCCACACTGATTTCCACAGAGGCTGCACTAGTTTACACTCCCACCAACAGTGTAAAGTGTTCGCTCTTCACCACATCCTCTCCATCATCTATTATTTTTTGAGTTATTGATAATGGCCATTCTGACTGGAGTTAGGTGGTATCTCAGTGTAGCTTTAATTTGCATTTCCTTGATGACTGAGAAAACTTACGATAGGTTTGTTATACAAATGGGCCAGAGTAATGTGTTTAGAGTTCCTGGAAGGCACATAAACTATGACACTGAGGGACAGAATATATGTCTGGTGACTCTCTGACTAGCATGATGGAGGTGGATATTTATATGTAACTAGTTATTAAGGAACTTCTACATTGATGGCTGAGTTTGACAACCAGGTCTAGTGGAAGATATACTGTACCAGGAGACATAATATGAATAGAAGCAAATATAATATAAATAGCAGGTAATGCTTATTAAGCACTTCTATGAGTAATGTACTATACTAAGTCCTTAACACATTATGTTCCCAAGCTTTTTATCTTACATAATTTTCACAAAATCTCATGATGCATTATCTTTATACTCTTGTTTTATGTTTTTGTTGCTGTTTTTCTATTTTCTTACTTTTCTAATAGAAAAACTAAGGTTGAGGAATATTAGATGTCCTTGCAAGGTCCAACAAGACTGTACAATATGAACTTAAGATTAGAAAAGGTTATCTTAGCTGTGGTCCATAAATAATTTGCTCTTGTGTATAAGAGAACCGAGTAAAAACTCCAGCTTTATGATTACCTGATTATGTGACTTTGGGAAAGCCACTTATTACTTTAAATTTTCGTTTCCTCATTTGAGTTGTGGTACGTTCTCTTATATTCCTTTGCTTTCATTTTGATCTTTAATTTTCTAGAAAGTTGCCCTAAACAATTTACAATTAGAAGCATAAAAAATTTCATGTAATTACATTGAACATACAGATGAACCTCTGGTTACTGCTTGAGGTTATGCATTAACATTCAAATAAAATATTTCATATTTTATTACAATTCTTGATAGCACAAAACTAGTAACTGTTTAAACTTAAGCTTTTTTGTAATCATCAACATAATTTTCCTTCATTTTAGCAGGATACTATACTTACTACTCTGATATAATAATCTCTGTAATCATTACAAATAAGGAGTTATTTGAGCTATGTGGCTTAGCTTACCCTCAAAATATTCAGTGATTCTAACATGTTTCTATGTGGCACACAATTCATATTGTATTAAGTCAATATAATGTCTCATAATACAGATGAGACCTCAAAAAAATGAAATTATCTTTTGGAGGGCAGGCCATTTGTAGTATGATTGGAATTTGGTCCTCCAGAGCAAACTGTCACCCAAAGTTTTTATCTGGAAGTTTTGCGAAGATTGTGTCAAGATTTGTGGAAGAAGAGTTCCAAGTTGTGGGACTGGTCCTTCAAACATCTGCACACACACCATACTGAGTGTGTTCGACAGTTTTTGACAAAAAATGGCCCCCCTCCCTATTCACTGACTCTCTCCCTGAGTTACTTTTTTTTTTCATTTATCCACATGAAAAAGTCCACAAAGAGAAACATTGTTCCAGTGAGGAAGAGGTTAACCAAGAAGTATCAGAAGCACTAAAAAACTGTTTTGAGCAGAGGAAAAAAGTCTCAATAGGTGTATTGCATCAAACAGAGTACTTTGAAGGTGACTTAAGATTAAACATGCAAGAATAAATACATAATTTTTAAAAAATAAATTTTGAGTTTTGGGGTCCTCCCTCATATAAGAGGTTGGTGGTAAAAGATTTTGCATTACATGTAAAATATGAAATAAAGTTTGCTTGATGACATATCAAAACACTATATTTAAAACTTAAAAATTAATTCGAAATGTCAAACAATTGTTGAAGCATTATATAAAATATCAAACAATTGCTGAAGCAAAATATAAACATCATGTATAAAACCAAACACATGAATTCTCTAATTTCCTGTAAAATTCTAGTCCAAATGTTATGAATGGTTTAAATATATATAATAATATATATATTATTTTGCAATATCAAATACATAGTCAAAATATAATAATAAATACTAAAATATTGTCTGTATTATATATCAAATAATATGACATAATAATATTTTAATATTAATATATTAGCATAGTAAATATATAGTTGTGTATGTATATTTAACATATTTTTCTCCTTTTGCTGTGATCTTTACTAAACATTCTAGAAGCTCAGTGCAGCTCACAATACCTTTTAACTCCCCAAAGTTATAATAGAAAGAACATAAACTTAAGTTATTGTATTTATTCACACTATTATTCCCCAGAAATTGCCATAATATTATGTGTTAAAGAATAAATGCCTTTACTCTCAATTGCATGAGGTTCATGATTTGGGGTTATAAATTACCAACCTGGCATAGCTAGTAGCTAATAAAACAGAGTCATGACGACCAGAGTCCCTACAAATTATGTAATGCTAATGTCCTTCAAACAGTGGTGTACTTGGAAGGATAAATTCTGTTTACCTTGGTTGAATATCTCTAATAAATGTTGTTTATAGAATATCAGGGCTACATATTCAGGTTTTTTAAAATGCTTGTGTCAAGTGGAATGTATGAGAGTGCAACAGAGCTTGGGTGTTATTGAAGTTCTCTGTTTCCTACTTTTGTCCCTGAATTATATGTTTTTGCCTGCAAACCATATAGTGAGCCCAAATAAATACATAATGGGAACTGATGAGACAACGAGTTAGAAATACATAATTACTCCAAATTGATTTGAGTAAATAGTAAGACATTAAAGTTGTTACTTTACTTTATTACCCTCTAAATATTCCCCAGAATCATTTTTTCAGAGACCAAAGTGAATGTATTTAATGCGTACCCACATTGGCATGAAACTGTGCCAAAGGCAACCTAATATGTTGACCTTTAAATACAAAAATATAAACTATTGATGACAAATATAGATATATAGATTTTTATGCTACAAAGACTATAAATGATTCCAGAATCATAATGTTGGTCTTATTTAATTATGTTTACTGAAAAACAAAATTTTAAGAACAATATAATTTCTAATTTTAGTCTGTTCTTATTTAGAGAAAATTGTTCAAAATGATTTATGAGTACGCTTAATATTTATAAACAAATCCTATATATTTTATATAGACCTACACATCCCAATGCTAACTTGTGTTAATTAGTGATAGATCACATGGAATAGTCTCCCTGGAAAGAAAAAACGAAATAATATTACAGCTCTGTGGCTAAATGATGTGATGATTGAACTCATTTAATCAAAGTTGAAGTAAAAACAGTGTTTAGAACTTGGACATGTCTGATACCAGCAATGACTTCAGCAGAATAGATAGAATAACATTGAGAATTTTGCTTAATAATAGAACAGAAAGAGACCTTGAGAAATTGTTTTGTTTCATCTTTCTTCAGGGAATTATGTGTCATTGAAACTATTTATCTTTATTTTTTTAATTGTCCCCAAGATCGCTTAACATTTATTACAGAAAGCAAAAATTCTCATTACCTATGCAACTATATATGTTATTTTTTGAATAATTTTAAAACAACCATATAAAGATTTTGGAACAGCCCAGCTGGAAATTTATCTAATATATGTACTAATAAATGTGAAAATTACCTTTAACACTAAAAAATGTATTATTTTGATATCAACGAAGTTCTGGGGTACATTTTCACTTTAGTTTATTTGTGCAGTTTTAGACCATTTTTAATGGAAAGTTTCAAAGTATAATTAATTTAGTCATGTACATCAGTAAATTATTTGTTATTTTGTTTATTCTGTACTACTTGAAATGTAAAAAGATAAAATACAATAAAAACAGTAGAAATTTTAGCAAAGATGGTGACTAAAACACATATTTTGATTTATAGATGACATGTTTAACAGAAATGCATAAATATATGCATATTTCAAAAAAAAGTCCGTCCTGTTACTGATATTCAGTGGAATGAATGGAAGGAATGAAAAACATGGAATAAGACTTCATTTCCATTTAAGAAAGCACCAGATTTCACAAAAACATAACCTAGGAAATATTAATCAAATATATACAATCTACATAAATTCAAGAGAATACCATTATCAGTACATAAATGTTAGGCTCTTAAACTTGGAGGTGAGAAGAAGTGTTTCCATGTGATGCTAACTTGTAGAATTCCACTGCTGTCCAGTCCACCATTATAGCTGAAGAAGAAAGTTGTGGAAATAACGATCAATGGCAAAGAAAATGGGAGCAAAGAAAAACAACCTGACCACAATGCATTCACTTTTTTTGCCCTAATTTGCATAAGAAAAGTGAGATTTTAATAAACCTACTTGATAATTACATGCAATGCTCCATTATCCACTCAAACTCTTCCTCTATTTGTACAGGACCATCTTACATCATGCTGAGGTTCACTGCCGGCTCAGGAGCCTCAAACATTTTAAAAAGACACTAGAGGGATAAAGCTGCTAACGTAGTTTTACTGATTCCAGTTCCTTTTCTACGTCTTTTACCTTCTGCAGAAAACTGAAGATGAAAATTATTGTCCAACACTACAAATAAATGCAAATTAAGTGCATATCAGGTAAACAAGAAGGGTAGTTAAAAGATCAAGAAGCTATCTGTATACTATTTTTTTTTTAATATGCCAGTCATCAAAAAACTTCTGCTTTAGGGGATAAAAAGTAAAAGAAATACCACTGGATCTATAGAAAATAAACAAGGCAATTAATATAGCACACAACAACCAGATAAAAAAAATTTGTAAAATGCTTACTATTAGAACATAAAGAAAAATTTTCAACAACGCTTAGACATTTTCCAGAAAGTTGGGAAATTAGGGACTATTTTATGAAAAAATTAATTACAAATAAAAATGAAATAAATGAAGTGACAATTTAAGATAATAAATTTAGAAGAATAAAGTTAACGACAAAATAGAGAGATTAGCTGGGCAGAATTGATGATGCAAAAACTCAAACAGCATCTTGGAATAAAGGATTCTAAAAGCATCCAGGAGAGAGGGCAGAAAGGAAATAGGTCTCTTAGAAAGAAGCTAGAAGCAGAATATAATTACAGAACTCTAATAGCTGTCAAAGGAAAAGGCCTTTAGATTATAAGGGCTATTATCAAATAATGTTTCTCATCAGTAAATTTTAAACCTTCTCTGTCATATGATATCTTTGGCACAGTTCTTAACTTTTCTGACCAATGTCAAGTGTTGATAAACAAACAGTCTTATTGTCAGGTTTTTTTTTTATCAATATTTTTTATTTTAATATTGTGGGGTACAGTTAGGGTTAGGTATACAAATATGCTTCATTCAGGCATCCTTGTTGATAACGGGTGTCTCCCCGTCCCCAGACAGATACTGACTGCTGTTAATCCCATCTTCCTTCCCCTCCCTCTCCCCCCATAGTTTCCCACCACTGTCAATCCTTTTCTTGTAGTATTACGATAGATGTTCAAGGTCCACTCTATATGAGTGAGAACATGTGATACTCAGATCTTTGTTTCTGTGAGAGGTCACTCAGTATTATAGACTCTAGTTCCATCCAGGTTGCTGCGATGTCAGGTTTTAAGAATATAAACACAATCTAATATCAAATATAATATCCAAATTTTACTCTTATCCAATCTAAACTTCACTACCCCCTCCCCCACTCTGTTTCTTTTTTAATTTTTTTTTTATCCTAAAGATGTGGGGTACAATTCAGGGTTAAGTATACAAATGTTAATTATGCAGTTACCCTTGTTAATGAGGTGTGCCCCCCTCCGCTGGCAGTATCCCAGTACTGCCAATCCCATGCCTCCCCCCACCCCCGGGCAGTTTTCCACTACTGACAATCCTTTTCTTATAGTGTTATGATAATTGTTCAAGGTCCACTTATGAGTGAGAACATGTGATATACTCAGTTCTATGTTTCTGTGATAGATTAACTCAGTGTTATAGACTGCAAGTCCATCCCAGTTGCTGTAACCTCTTCCTCAGTTCTGGCCTGATCTAGGGTCTGAAATTTTCAGGAAAAAAGGTGGGCACAGGGAGTTTCTATCCTCTTTTTTATGTTGCTTTCTCTCCTACTCATTAGGTACTTTTTCATCATCCTGCAGGATCAGGATCAGAGGGGACAGGTGGTGAGGAGGAAAGGACAAAATGTTATGTGACTGGTGGTGGTGTGCTTCAAGGCTCCTGGCAATGCAACTTCCTGCTAACTTCTTAAATCTCTCCCATGCATACTTTGGGCAACCCAACATCCTTTCCAGTGAAAAGACAATTAGCCTTTCTAATTTCTTTTGGCAGGCAGATATCTTTTTAGAAAGTTTCTCAAATGACCTATTGAATAACACCTGACTTTGGTGCCCACGTTGCCTCTGGGGGAAAAAAAAAAAGTGCACCTTTGTGTAATTAGAAACTGAAAATGCATAATTCACCCACTCCAATTCTCATTTTTTTTTCAGACATGACAGACATTTCTATCTGCCTCCTGTTTTCACATTTTGCAGTCTAATGTCAAACACCAAGCCTGCCATTCTCTGTTGCATAGGAAGTGTGCTCAGCCTCGCTTAGGAAGGTTAAGGCAGTGATGGGTGTTAGCAGAGTCTTCAGAGCACTGTCTTCAAAGAAATTCTCACTCATTTATCATCTCGATTTAATCCTTTTTCAAACCTTTATATTTAACACAAAATTTGGTTATAAACTATAAGGACTGCCAAACATGTTTTGCGCTATCATTTTGAAATTCTAGCAAAGATTATATAGTATCATTCATTAAGGACTTACTGTTTTCATTTTTGGACTTCAGCAGATATATTTAGGTAGGAAAAGTCAAATTTTAGCTTTTTGTTAATGATTGAATATTGGCTAACTTTATTTTTGTTTGCTTTAATTATAAATTGTTTCAACCTTATTAAAGACTTGTTTGGCTTAATTATAAATTGATTCAATATTATTGAAGTCTAGTTTAGCAATGTGTATGAAAACATAACATGATAAAAATCAAGAAAATATTGACTTTTTTTTTTTTGAGTTGGAATCTCACTCTGTCACCCAGACTGGAGTGCAGTGGCTGCTCCAGGCCACTGCAGCCTTGACCTGCTGGGCTCTAGCTACTCTTCCGCCTCAGCCTTCCAAGTAGCTGGAACTGCAGGTGCGCGCTACCACGCCCAGCTAATTTTTGATTTATTGTAGAGATGAGGTCTCGCCAATTTGCCCAGGTGGGTCTCGAACCCGCTGGCTCAGGCAATCCACTCCCTTGGCCTCCCAAAGTGCTGGGATTACAGGCTGAGCCACCGGGCCCGTCAATATTGACATTTTAAAGAAAATTAATTTTTGTTTTTGCTTCATTTGCTTTTGAGGACTTGGTCATACATTTGTTGCCCAGGCTGACACTGAGGACTCTTAAAGCAGAAAGGGAAAAGGGAGGGTCAAGGAAGGTTTAAAAAGACGACCCACTCTGTACCACATATACCATCTGACTGACAGGTTTAATAGAAGCCCAAACTTCACCATCATGCAATATACTCATGTAACAAACATGCACATGTATCCCTTGAATCTAAAATTTTAACAAAAGGGAAAGAAAATTGAATCATTGTATATAAAATAATTGAGTTATCCATTTATTTATAATGTTGTCTGATTAATAATTATAATCTTATTGATTATATCATTAAGAAGAACAATAGTGGATCACTTTCTATATTAGCTTCAAAAGTTGACTAATGTGAGTACTGCAAATATAAGTATCTATTCCTTAAATGGGTTTATCAAGTGGCAGTGTTAGACTGCCCTGTATGTTCTGCCCACCTATTGACAATCAAACTAGAATTCATGGCAACCATGGTATACATGCTATAAAAGGAACTGCCAGGTGAAGACTTTGTATAAGTCCACAACATTTTTGCATTGCATCTCTTCAGACAATATTATTAACATAGATTCTAATCTGAAGAGGGCTCCCTAAAGTTGTGCAAAATGGTAGCTCTGCAGCCAACTAACATTTCTGACATGTCTGATGATAACACATGCTGGAAATCTCTAAAAGAATTTTAACCAAAGATGTAAAAGCCTCTACTTCATATAAGTTTGACCCTGGCCTGCAACTCCAAAAGAAAATGTGACTAAATCCTTATTAAGAAATCCCCAATTCTTGTGCTTGAAGCTCCAAATTCAAGAGTTAAAATAGCCCATTTTAGGGAAAATTGAGAGTGACTCCTCCATAACTGCTATGAAGTTAATTTTTCATTTGAGTCCCTGATTTATAAAAGAGGCATGAATGAATGAAAAAATAAATAAATAAATAAAATAATTCCAGAAGGACAGTAGCTCTGCCATAATGGGATCATAGTGGCCAACCTTGTTCATAGGATTCCAACCATGTTCTCCAAGTTATTCTTTCTTTTTTTATGGAATATGCAGGTAATTTTTATTCTATACACAATTCCAAACATGAGAAAAATGATCGTAAACTCCTTTATCATAGAAATGGATTTTAAGTGCAAGGACATAACACAAAATGAACACAATGATGTGTGTGGATGGTTAATGTTGGCATCATGAGGCTGCCGCTGCTGCTTTTCTTTACAATGCACTGAGCTCTGAAGCCTCCCACCTCTAAAGACTAGGAGGCCGCTGGCTCTGCTCTGCCATGTTGCCCACCAGGCCTCCCATGCTGGTTTTCCATGATACAGATTGTAAGGGTGCAGGTGGTGTTGAGATTTTCTTTTAATTAAGGTATAAACAAGACAGAGTTATTGATCCTATGGTGCCAATTTAGCACCATCTAAGTTGAAGTGTTATACTCAGTTTCTAGTCTGTGATTTTAAAAAGCCCATTCTGTACATGTGCAGAGAATAATGATTAAGAGCATGGCAGACTGCCTGCATTCAAACTTTGGCTTCACCACTATTGATGTGCAAAAGTGGGTAAGCTATCCAACTTCTCTAAGCTTGAAATTTCTCATCTTTAAGGTGCCAATAAGTTTAATAATAACAATAACCAGCATTAATTGAACATTTATTCTACATAGCTTCTCTAAAACAATTTTATATTTATCTCATAAATAGCTATACTGAGTAGGTGCTATATTCTGGCTATTTTTGAAATATGTATACTAACACCTGTATTTATTAATTTCCCCAAACCCATAATACTTAAATATGGACCCAGAGTTCATTTTTAATCATGAACAGAGTTACTCTGTCTCTTAATCTGTAGTACACAAACCCGGATAGGCAACACCATAGATTAAAGACATGGTTAAAACACAGAAGTTCCATGAACATATATATTAAAATATGTATCTTATTTTACACATCTTTACTTAAAAATTAATGTTTGCTGTTATACACGCCAATTGCAAGACACTGTAATATTAATAGTACTAATGACTTTATCGCTGATAGAAACACACATTTAGGACACAATTGAAATGAATAGAAACATTAGCTGATTTTTAAAAATAGTTACAGAGTACTGTGTAGCTAAAAAAAAAATTTTTAGGAAAACTTGCAGAATCTATTTTGGAAACAAAATCTCACAGCAAAAAGGAGGTTATGAAGCCAGAGTCACAGCCAAAACATGCTATACAATTAGGGTGGTGAGAGCACTGCTGCCTCTGAAATTGCCGCTGAGCTCTGAAGTCCACAGCTTGCACTGGGACTCTTGGCTCTGAATTGTCGCTCTGTTAGCAGTGCTGGGCTTAAGAAAAAGAAAAGAAAAAAGAAAGACGTGTACTGCTGCTACTGCTACATCTAGAAAGGAATTTCTGTTGGCTCTGGTTATTTGTATCACTTGATCATGATTCAAAGTAGACAGCTGGTGCATTTTATTGACTAAGCCGAGTTTAGCAAACACTGGGTATAGAATGCCTAGTACCCACTTCCCAAATTACCTCTGGCAGCACATACAGATATGTACAGAATTAAAGAGGTTGGAAAACAAAAAACTACATTTCTGGTAACTTCTTTTGCAGACAGGGTACTTGATTTAAATCTGACAGTTATGTCCACATCTTCAAAACTTAGATTCAGAGTTGAGTTTACTTAAGGATATGAAGTACCCTCTTTTCTAGTACAGATCATGTAGTGGTGTGTGAATCTACACAGAAGCAACTTGCTTCAGCGGCATTCTGACAGTGGTGAGAGGCAAAAACTCTTCTCTACTCAACTCTGTGGTGTGATTTTGTGAGTTATTCCTAGAAGCTCAGCCTAGAGGCCCCCTCAGTCTTTCTAATGCTGCTGTGGACAACATATACTTCAATATATTTCTTCACACTTAAATCTAGTACATATAATTCTGTTACCTATGCACTATGAATGCTCATTAATATAACAAATGTAATCTACAGTAATTCCTGGTTAAGTACCTCAAGAAAATAAAAATTACAATTTAATGTAAATAAGAATTTACAGGTTGTTTCCTCTGGTTTGTTTGAAGGATGCGAGACTCCATTAACCTTAGAAAAATAGACGAGATCCTGCAATTGCGGACACTCAAAACAGTTAAATTAGCTCCTGTGGTTTTCTACCTTAAGTATATTAAAAATAAGTTTTGGCTTGTCAAGTGGCTGATGCAATAAGTCATTATGGGGAATCAAGGGATATGTATAAGAACTGAGGAGTGGGTTGTTTGCTTATAACTACACTGGAGAATTTATAGTAAAAATTTTAGTTTCACAAAGCTAATTCTCAGGTCAATTCAGACTCTGAAAACCATAGACATTCTCTTATCCTTGTTGCCACAGGGTTTACATATCTGAAATTCAGATACTGCAAAAGTTCTCATGATGTGGTGAACTGGAGTTTGTGATGGCTTAATGCTGTGTCAACTTGCCTAAGGTAAGTAGAACTAAGGTTGCTATTGTTTGAATGTCTTTTTCTCCTTCAATACCTATGTGGAAATTTAATGTAACAGTGTTGGGAAGTGGAACCTTTTGGGAGGTGTTTAGGTTATAAGAGTTCAATCTCATGAATGGACTAATGCCACTAGGAAAAAAGCTTGTTGAAGTGGGTTCACTCTCATGTGATGAACAGCATTTCTTCTCTCTCAAGGAAGCAACATTCAAGGTGCTGTCTTGGAAGAAAATACCAGACTCTTACCATACACCAAACCTTCCAGCAGCTTGATCTTAGACTTTCCAGCATTCAAAACTGTGAAAAAGAAATTTTCATTCTTTAAAAATTACCCAGTCTATGGTATTCTGTTACAACAGCACAAACAGATTAAGACATCCATTTATGGCTTGGTTCCATGTTAGAGTTGGTCCTAAGAGAAATTTGCAAGCAATTTGGAAAGCTGAAATGAGTAAACAGTAGCCGTTACTCTCAAAAGGTCATTATGGGTAGAGGTGATAAGAGACAAATGTAGAAATACTAACAGATACCAGTTTGTCTTTGTCTACTTGGAGACAGACAGATGCAGAAATTCTAGTAGATTGCTGTTTGTCCTCACTATTCCACAGTCCATGTTCTGTTATCCAATTTTATTGCTGTCCCAGCTGACCAATCATAATTCCACAGACTTGTCCATCAAGTCTCCATCAGCAGCCCTCTTTGACATACCTGGAAATAGGAGAGCTGGTGACTGAGCTCCACTTCATCCTTTATCTTTCCTTATGGACCTTTGCTTCCTCAACTTCCTCCACAGTAGTGCAAGACTGCATTTCTGTAAAAAATTCTTGTTCTGTATTACTCATAGTGGTTTTACTTCCCTAACTAAAACTTTATTTACATATCTGGCAAGAGAATGTTAACTTTCCTTAGGCCTTATCTCAACAAACTGTCATTACCAGTCCAGATCCCAGAATTATTCCATGGACCATATAAAGTCAATCTCAGAGGAAAATTTTTGAATATCAAAAGAGCTGAATATGACCCACTTATATTGGTAAATATGAGAAATATTTGTAAAAATTAATTCTGTAAGGGATGGACAAAATAGAGAGGAACAGAAACTAGAATTAGGTTGGGCTTATCAATATGAGTACTCCTCTTAGGGAATTTCAATATATCATGCTAACTTGATTAATGAGGGGTGATTCAAATTATTTGCTTGACTGATTAATTAAATCATATGCTCAGCATTTTCCTATGTTGAACTTAGGAAGACAAAAATACAATTTATTAACCTACTAATTAAGTATGTCCACTAAGAAGGCCAAAATAGTCTCTCTTAATGTCAACAAGTCCAGTTGACATTGACATATACTGTGAGTAGTGTCAGTATTCTTGGAAAGTACTGTAGTAACTCTCACAGCTAAGAGGAGCCTAAGAATAAATGATGACTAAATATAATATGAAATCTTTGACAAATGCTGAAGCAGAAAAAAAATTAAGTAAAAACAAAGTAAATCTAATTATTGTGAACTTACAGTGTGGACTTTAGTTAATAATAATGTATCAATAGTGGTTAATTAATTGTTACAAATATACCATACTAATGTTAAGATGTTAATAAAAGGCCGGGCGCGTGGCTCAAGCCTGCAATCCCAGCACTTTGGGAGGCCAAGGCGAGAGAGTTGCCTGAGTCCAGGGGTTCGAGACCAACCTGGGCAACTTGGTGAGACTTGTCTCTACAATAAATCAAAAATTAGCCGGGTGTGGTGGCGCGCACCTGTAGTTCCAGCTACTAGGAAGGCTGAGGCAGAAGGATTGCCTGAGCCCAGCAGGTCTACACTGCAATGGCCGGGAGCATGCTATTGCACTCCAGCCTGGGCAACAAAGTGAGACTCCAACTCAAAAAAAAGCTGGGCTCGGTGGCTCAGCCTGTAATCCTGCACCTTTGGGAGGCTGAGATGAGTGGACTGCCTGAGCCCGCGGGTTCGAGACCCGCCTGGGCAACTTGGCAAGGCCTCATCTCTACAATAAATCAAAAAATTAGCCGGGTGTGGTAGTGCGCGCCTGTAGTTCCAGCTATTTGGAAGGCTGAGGCAGAAGGATCACCGGAGCCCAGCAGGTCGAGGCCGCAGTGGCCGGGAGCGGCCACTGCACTCCAGTCTGGATGACAGAGTGAGACTCCAACTCAAAAAAAAAAAAAAAAAAAGGCTGGGCACAGTGGCTCAAGCCTGTAATCCCAGCACTTTGGGAGGCTGAGGCGAGAGGATTGCCT
>CAUYQG010091654.1:0-12484 GCA_963574415.1 Tarsius wallacei
TAATATTTATAAATAAAGAAACTCAATGATACAATTTTCAGATATAATTTTGTTCCTCCCTAATTCATAAAAGGGGTAGACCAGGAAAAGTCACGAGCTTCTCAGTCTTATTATTGCAGCTGCAATGCTGCGCAAAATTCTATCTTGGCATTACAGCAGTGAATTGGTGTAGTATAATGTATAGTAAGTAGAACTGCTGAGTGGGCTTTTACAAAGAATTAAAGAAAAAGATAAGTGAAAACATTAAGAAAATGTTAATGTGCCACTGCTAACTTTTTAAAAACCCACTTTTTACAGTAGAATACAAGAAAAAGATACTTGCATACTTGTGAGATGACTCCTATTAACTTGTATAAAGATTAATTTAAAAAACATGATTTCATTGAAAGACACAGATAATTTATTAAAAACAAAACTAAGCTACTTCTGGAAAGAATAAGAAATCTATTATAATAAATTTCTTTTTTTTTTTTTTGAGTTGGTGTCTTACTCTGTCACCCAGACTAGAGTGCAGTAGCATGCTCCCAGCCACCGCAGCCTTGACCTGCTGGGCTCCGGCGATCCTTCCGCCTCAGCCTTCCAGGGAGCCAGAACTATAGGTGCGCGCTACCACGCCCGGCTAATTTTTTTTTGATTTATTGTAGAGATGAGGTCTCGCCAAGTGGCCCGGGCGGGTCTCGAACCCACGGGCTCAGGCAATCCACTCACCTCGGCCTCCCAAAGTGCTGGGATTACAGGCTGAGCCACCGAGCCCAGTATAAGAAATTTCTTAAACTTGTTCACTAAAAACTTAGCACTAAAGTAAAAACTTAACAAAAGTTGTTTCAAATTTAAATCTATATATAAAAATAAAATACCAGAAGTATTATAAATTACATACTCTATACATTTTTTAAAAATAAAAAGCAGTAAATTTACTTCTAGTCACCTTCTGTAACTAGAAAGAAGTGATTCAAGTTTGAAAATGCCAGCAGATAAGAAGACAAGAATTAAAGATGAAAGAAGAGTTTTGTGCAGAGAGAACAGGTATGTGAAAACATGTCTGAACTGAAGTGCTTCTTTTGGATAGCAAAGCAGTCACTCATTAGCTAGTGAGAAAGTCAAAGAGGAGCATGATGGAAGAAATGCGTGTATATACCAGTGTGTCATTTGCAGGCCAGGATCCTAAAAACAGAGCAGAGACCATCACAAGAGGAGAATAAAAATTAGACAGCACACCTTCACTGGGGGGTGTTGGAGTGGTCTTGTCATATGACGCTGATGTAGGTGACGGCCTAATACATAGGATCACAGTACACTATGGCAGACCACACTAATGCCTTTCAGAAGAGCACAGGATTTAGTTGGCAGAGCTGGAATTTGAACCCAGATGGTCTTAGTCCAAGATGGGCTTCACTTGTGTCTTGACCACTCCCCATCACTCGCCACTGTATTCTGTCAGAGAGCATGAAGCTCACACCTGTAATCCTAGAGGTGACAGAGTTCATTATAGAATTACTTTTCCATGAAAGTGGTTAGTTCAACCTTACTGTCCTGGTTTTGACAATGAAATTTGGCAGTCTGTATCTACCTGAACAATGCTGAAAGTGTATGTTACCTCTTCACCAAATATAAGTTTAGATAAGAAAACTTGCTGTTAAGTTGTGTATATAGTCCAGAGCCTCTGGAGCTTCTACTAGACTGGCTTCTGTTAGACCAGTTTTTCTTAACTTCCTTCTTCTCTCAAGGACAACTGATCAAATATGGCAACCTGAAGTTGTTCACCTCAACTCTAGACATTTCACGAGGCATCCTATAGAATCTTGATCAGGGATAAGCATCTCTACTAAGATGGAACGCTGACTTTTTCATTTGTAGCCCAAGCAAACAACATAAAGTCCTAAAATCATATTTTACAAAGTAGAATTCAAATGATTATCTGGAATCTTGTAACTTCTGATTCCCTAAGCATTTGCTCAATATTTCAAAAATGGAGGTAAAATCAATCACATCAATCAGAGTTGGGGTCCCACTATGTTACCCAGGCTGGAGTGCAGTGGCACGATCACTCAACCTCCTGGGCTCAGGCGATCCTTCTGCTTCAGCCTCCTAAGTAGCAGGGACCATAGGCATGCACCACCACAGTTAATTACTTAATTTTTTTGTAGAGACAAGGTCTCACTACGTTGCCTAGGCTGATCACAAACTCTTGAGCTCAAGTAATCTTCCCACCTCGGCCTCCCCAAGTGCTAGGATTACAGGTGTGAGCCATTGTGCCTGGCCTGAGGTAAAATTTATATGCAGTGAAATCCAAAGATCTTTATTTTTGTTGAGTTAGAGACTCACTCTGTCACCCAGGCTGCAGTGCGGTGGCATGCTCATGGCTACCCCAGCATTGACCTGGTGGGCTCAGGTGATCCTTCTGCCTCAGCCTTCCAAGTAGCTGGAACTACAGGCATGTACTACCACGTCCAGCTAACTTTTTTATTTATTGTTGAGATGAGGTCTCGCTAAGATGCCTAGGCCGTTCTCGAACCCATGGGCTCAGGCAATCCTCTCACCTCAGCCTCCCAGAGTGCTGGGATTACAGGCTTGAGTCACCATGCCCGGCCTGGATTTTCATATAATTAAAAAATATACACATTTCTGAGCCTAGTTTCTTTCCCTCAGTATAATATTTATGAGTCATTCATATTGTTGCATGTACCAGTAGTTCACTTGTTTCAACACCTGAGTAGTATACTATTTGTTTACCCATTCTTCTGCTAAACATTTGGTTGTTTCCAGATTCTGGATATGTAAGCGAAGCCACTACAAAAATTATCATACAAGGCTTTTTTTTTTTGGTGAATATAAGTCTTTATTTATCTTGGATAAATACCTATGAGTTATTGGGTCATAAGGTAGATAAATATTCCTTTGTATTTCTATGAAAAATACCATGTCAAGATTATTAAAACATTATGGATAACCCCTTTACTTTTAAAACATAAAATTTCAAAAACATAACAAACATCTGTTAATAGCTAAAACCTAAGGAATCAGAAGTGTCTTGACAATTTCAAAATTTTTCATATTTATAGAAAGATAATAAATCTAGATTATATAGCACTCCTAAGCAGTGCTGGGGGAACACTCATATAATCCAATCTGTAATACACAGAAAAACTGCTCACACTACATGGGATAAAGACACACTATAAACATACTTTTCTGAGCTTTTGAGGTTTTCAATTATAGATGACAAATTGTGGAAGTGTATAAATATATATTTTAATTTATGTATATACTACAGATATAGGTACGTTACCAGCTGTGTTTAATAGCTCTGCTAAAGTGATAGAAATAGGTCATGTTTAATATTAATAGATACACTGTTCTACCTTTTTAGAAGTAGGTATCAGATCTTCATCATCTAAACAGGGATTACGCTTCCTAACAAATCTGTGGTGTTGGTACTATATTATCCCTGAGGCCCTGATATTTTAGGTAGCCTATCCAAAGTTATACAAGTTCATACAATGCAAATGACTCCCAACCCAGAGTAGCGGGTTCAAAGTTTAACCATGACATTACACTTCTACAATCTTGTGATGCCTTTCAAAGACCTCATGCTAAAAGTTAAGAAAATCATCATGTTTATTTAGTATTTTAAAATCTATAAAGTATACATTTTTTAAATGACAATGCAATTAATTGCATAGAGCTATAACCTATATATGAATATTTCCAAACCATTAAAATTGTATCAATTAAAAAAATAATTTAAACATTGTCCATAATCAACAAGGGTACCTGCATAATGAACATTTGTATACCTAATCCTGAATTGTACCGCACATCTTTAAAATAAAAAATTAAAACAAAAACCAAAAAAACCCCACAAAGCATTGAAAACTTATATGAGCAAACTTATTTGCAAAATGTTTTGCATTAGTCAAAATCATCTGTCTGTAGCCCCCTATAATAGACCTGGTCCTTCTCTGCCTTCAAGTTAGGTTCCTGTCTAGAAGTGTTCTGTTATTCTGTGTGTTCCTCTTTCAATGGCACAGATAACCTTCCGCCCCCATAATGTGGATTTTTTTCAGTGCATTCGCACATAATGATCGTACTTTCATAAATCCAAACAGCTTATTCGGGGGGGGGGGGGGGGATCGATCATATACAACCATGTGCTATCTTGTCTTTTCTATTTTTTTATGTTGTTTGTAAGAAATGTTGTATATGACTTGTATCCATAAATTAACTAGTAACAAATAAACCAGTTCTCTTTATAGCTCCCAATACACTGCAAGAGTAAACTTGCTCAATAAATCTTTAAAAAATTGATTATTACTTTTCTAAAAATTTGAAATAAGTAGAAAAGGCTTTCCGCTTCCTCCACGACTAATTTACTTGGAGAAAAACACATCAGTAGAGAAAAGAAAGAATGAACAGTGGTCTTATAAAGAACTTTAATTCCAATCATCTCCTTCATCTGCCAAAGAACTCAAGTGACTTAAGCTTAAATAAAAGTTTTTAAAGAGGAAAGCAACCAAAAAAAAAAAGATTTGTTTTTAAAGGTTCATTTTGCTATTTCACGGATGAAGTGTTGGGGGCTCCAGTATGATTAATGCAAAGAGTCATGAACTTTGATACAGTCCAGGCAACAGATGATGATGAACTAAACTGGGATGGAGGTCCAACAGAGATAAAAAAAGTTAAGTTAACCTTGACAGGGCTTAATGTATGCAGAGGGTAAGAGAAAAGAAATTAAACAATGATGTTTAGGTTTTTGGAGTATGTAATAAAGTACATGGTGGCTCCATTTAGTGAGACGATAAAGGTTGAGGGATTAGAAGTTCTAATTAGAAAGGATAAGAAGGAAATATCTGTCTTAAACACCTAAGTGGAGATGTCAAATAGATAGCTGTATACAAATCTGAGAATTCTTCTCCAAGATGATGTGGCAAATGAACCTTAAGTGTACTAATACTTGGTCTAGGACTCTACAACTTCTCTTTCTGCTGATTTTCTGTGAGTCTCTTATAACTGAGATAAAGTGGGGGTGTCAATGCGACCCCGAGGAGCTGGATGAGGGAGAAGCTCCCTGCGTACAGCTCTTCTTCGCTACGCACTTGCCAGAAACATGTTTCTAGGCTCCCAGCACCTCTAGATTCTGCTTCACTGTGCAGCCCCCTTCTGCCCACAAGACCCCAAGCTCTAGCCAGCCAGTGTCCACTCTGCTGAGCTCCTGAGGCTCTTCTAATTAGTCAAGTGGCCCCAAGTCAGGGGTCTCAGCTCCACTGCTACTTAAGACTTTCTTCTCTTTTATAACCCAGTCCTGGGGTAACAGCTGCTTCCTGCAGTTTCTAAATCTGTATTACAGCTTGTCCCCTTTTCTATTTTCTCAGTTCTCAACACCTGTTTAACCAATTCCTTTATTAACTCTCTCAGGTAAAATACCTAGTGTGGTTTCTGTTTTCCTAACTGTACAGAGATTGGGTGGCTCCCATCACTGCTTCACACAATTTGAATTTCCTAGAGGGGCATTTATGGTCATGCCAACTTCCTCTCCTCTTATGTCAACAAGCTCATTTTCTGACAAAAGTCTATGTGAACACTATGTGCCAATCAGGGTGAACTGTTAACTATTTCCTTTAGATAAAGTTTTCCTGATTCCATACTCCTTCCTTTCCCCAGTCTTCTATTTTCAGTTATTTAACAGAAGACTAATGAGCTATCGTGTAGATTCTGAGTTAAGTCCAACACAAGAGAAGGCATGCTCACAAATCCAAGACCATTAGAGAAATTCCCAGGATCATGACAGAAGTCCAATATTGAAAAGATGTATCAGAACTGCTATGCTTAACTGGAGAGCATCAATCCCTGGGCAATGCAGCTTGCTTATCTTTTTTCAAAGCATCCTGAGTTAAAATAATGTGCAAAAAAAAAAAAAAGTCTCACTGACAAATTCACGGGTTGAAATGTTAAGACACACAATAAGGCAAAAAAGCTTTGCATACCTTTTTGCATGTCCCGTTTACACTATCTGACAGACTCCTACACTAAATCATTACTCCTAGTTTAGCATCAAAACTTTCCACAGATAAAACAATATAGGGTAGAGAGAAAGTATGAGGTCCTTTATTTAATCAGAAAAGCTTAAGAAACATATACAGAATGCTACCTCCATTTAAACTATATAAAATTGACAAAAATTTTCACCTTAGGACAATGTGTTCTGCCTTTCTTTGACAAGTTATATATAATTCATTTAAAAAATAGTAATGATGTCAAGGGGAGAGAAAAACCAGATCTCAAAAACAAGCATTTTTTTCTTCTAATGCTAAATACAGTATAATACAATTTGTGATTTTATTCTTTATAGTGAGCTTAATAGAAATGACAAGCTTCTGAAAGACTTATATAATCCACAATTCTGGCTATGTGCTTGCATTAGAAGAGATACATCATTATTTTACAGATTAAAAAAAAAAAAACCTATAAAGCTGATTCTATTTTAGGTGGATAGTATCAGATTATACGTTTGAGTTAGAAGGTGGGACATATAAATACAAATTGGGAGTTTAAGAGAGTTTTGTTCTCCAAGACTAGATAAAAAGTAGGAACCTGAAAATAGTGATGATCTAAAAATCTCTTAGGTCTGAGAGGTGGAAGAGATAGGCAAAAGATAAGAAAAGTATACATGTAGTGGTTGCAGTGATAGGAAGAGAGCTTGGAGGCGGGTAGAACCTAAGATGTCATAATGAATACCTGCAAAAAAATTCTGAAAGTAAAAATATATTAAACTCATATATATTCAGAATGAGCACTGAGATAAAAAGGTAAAATAAGCTCAGTAATTTATAACTGGTACTATGACAGGAGTCTGCACAGGCATAGCAGAAGACCAAATGAAAAAGCATGGAAAAGAAATTACGAATCTTGACCTCAAAGAAGAGTAGAGGTAGAAGGCTACCTGGCACTCAAAGCAATTTTAAGTCACCACTGCTAGTTTCACTTATACTCAAACTATTTTTGGATGGAGTCATTGAGGTGACACCCAAGGCATTTAATTTTGGTTGCTTCCCATCTTAACTGTTTTCTTTGTTGGTTTGTCAGATATCTAAAGGCATACCTTCAGTGCAAATAACTGACTAAAGCCTTAAACCTCAATGTTAGGCCAAGGTAGAACACCGTGAAGAAAGGAAAAATTATAGGTGATAGTCTACTAGAGTAACTTGTGACTGGCGTCTGAAGCGGGGAGAAGTCTGGTGGGACTGGAGTCCTCAATCTGTGGAATGTGATGCTATCTCCAGGTAGACAGCTTCGGTACAGGACTGAATTAGGGGACAGCCAGCTCATGTCCACTGGAGAATCTGGTATCAAAATGGATTGGTTGCTGGTAGGGAGAAATCCCTACACATTTTGGTGACCAGAAATCACAGAAATATTTTGTGTACAGTAAAATAAATAACTTTTTTTCTATAGCCTTATATACATCAATTTGTAAACACTGGTATTTTTCTAACAGGTACGTTTTTGTGAGAAGAAATGGAATGGAATCAGTAGTCAATGAATTAGAGAACAGCATTCATATTGGCTGGCCACTACTGGTTAACATTTCATCGATGTTCCCAAAGCAAGCAGTCTTCTGTTAGGGTGATTGATGCTTTAAATATTAGGTTGATGCATAAGTTCATAGCATTTGTTTTGGGCATGGCAATACTGCAGGGTTGGGAGTTTGTTGATCATTTGTCAGAGAGTGACAATTGTGCTTGTAAATATGTTTTGTATTTTGCAGATTTGAAGAAAGTACTCTGTGAGCTAAAGAAGAGTCAAATGGGAAAAAAGCAAACACTTTCAACACATTCTTTTGAGTTTAACAGGATTCATGGCAGCAGAGGCAGCTCGAAACATTTGTGCCATGTACAGGGAGAATGTCATTGGGAAAGGCACAGGAAGAAAATGGTTTTGTCATTTCAAAGAGGGCTACTTTGACCTGAGTTCATGTTCAAGAAAACCACTGGGCTTTATAAAAACTTTTGCCACAGTGAAAAACCCTAGGAACTTATGCATCAACCCAATATTTTATATGACTATTTAAGAAACAATGTTAGTGGTGAAAAGAAAGGCAACTGCTCTGGCTCCAGAATTAAAAGTAACTCAACCCTGGATCTGCCTTGTTATAACCTGGTTTTATGGTGAATATACAGTTTTTCCAAAAATCTTTGATAACTGAAATTCATATAGGAAAATGAAACTTTGTTACTGTGTGCTATGGTTCAAATGTCCCTTCCAAAATTCATATGAAACTTCACCCCAATGTGATAGTATTGAGAGGTGGGGCCTTTAAGAGACGATTGGGTCATGAGGGCAGATTAACAGGTTTTCAGGGGAGGGCAACTGGTGGCTTCCTAATGTAGAAGAGGCAGAGACCTGAGCGAACACATTAGCTTACTTAGCCCCCTCACCAGTGGTCCCTGTGCTGCCTGAGGACACCACAGACATTCATTCTACACTAGCAAGAGACTCTCACCAGATGCTGCCCCTTGACCTTAGACTTCTCAGCCTCCATAACTTTAAGAAATAAATACCCAGTTTCTGGTATTCTGTTATACACAACAGAAATCAAACTAAGACACTGTAACTTTGAAACACTATTAATTTCCCATGAAAAATGTTTCATGGTATTGATTCCATGGTATTAAGAGCACACCTCTTTATTGCAGAACAGACTATACAGTTTCATTTGTAGTATAGTATATATACTACTAGGTTCTGGCATATACAAAACTAGTACTTTGTATAGTATATTACCATACAACAAAGGTTCCTGGCATATACAACACTAACACTTTGTATAGTGTATTAGTAGGTTCCTGGCATATACAACACTAATACGTATTTGTTCAATGAATACAGATGCTTAAAACACCTGTTAGAAGAGTAATGTGTGAGATTATAAAAGAATGTAACTTTTTAAGAATAACAAGGTAAAACTATCACTACTGCATATTAATAGATGCTCACTGTAAAACTACAGAAAAGTAAAGAGTACTATGTAGTGTTTTTAGGAAATAAGTTTTCTATTTGCTCGTCTTTTCCAGAAGTCTTCAACTATTCAAAGAACTCTTTCTCTTGTTTCCTCCTTTTTCCTATCCATGTCCAGCATATCCATCCCAGGACTGCTTAAGAAAATCAGATATTACAAGGGATTGGATCTGTTCAAATTTCATCATTACCAATCTCAAATGTGCCCTCAACCTTGCTGGCAATTCTTCCCACATGCCTCTGGTCAAATCTTTTGCACTTTGCTGGGCCACCTCCTCCAGTACCTCTCTTTCCCCTCCTGCTGGGGTGAAGGGGAGCTCTCTCCACATGTGGCTACACCCTGTCCATGACATATTTTCAGCTGGCAATGAAACTTACTCAAACTTTCCCATCTTTAAAAAAATAACTCCACACTATATATCCCTCTTCAAGATGCTGCTTATCTTTCTCCTCACCTCCACAATCCCACTGTGTTTCCAGACACTCACTTCTTCAGTTCACTCCAAATCAGGGCTCATCCCTATCCTGCACTACTCCTGCACAGTAGTTCTTCTCAAGGTTATTAGCAATCCAGTCTTGACAACAGCAAAACAAACTGGCCATAGAGCCTCTTTGTTTTCTTTGACCTTAGAGAGACGTTTCTGACAGTGCCAATCAGCTCTTAACATCTAACACTGCTCCCTCCCACCTTCCCTCCATCTCACTCTCCTGGTTTTCCTCCTACCTTTCCTTGGCACTCTGAGTCTCTAATACCTAGCCATTAAATTTTGTTGGAAAGGCTCAATATCATCAGTCCTAGGGATTTTCTTCTCTCTTGGTAATTTCAAAGACTTAATCTTCAATTTCCATTCACAAATAGATAACTGGGTCTCACATACTTGTTATATTCAATCCTGAACTCATAGTTTTTGCTGCAAAAACCTAAATATGAGTCCACACTCCCCACTGAATGGCAGCACTATCCATCCAGTTACACAAGCCAGAATTCTGGAGTGACACAACATACCTTCTAGTCAATCATCCTTCACCAAGTTCAGATATTTATCTCCTAAACAGCTGCCTATTCCATACAGTTCCTTCTAACTTCACTCCCATTCTCTGGATCACAGCTACCAACAGATGGAAAGAGATACGTAACAGGTTTTCTTCAATACATCTATACTGGCCTCTTCAGTAGCCAGAGTAATCTTGGCAAAATGAAAATAAACCTAGATACTTCTTCTTACAACTGTTTAATACTGTCCAGTGCTCTTCAGAAATATCCTAGGTCTACCCCTTGGGTACCTCACCTCAACTTTCTCCCACTCTCTGTACTTTAGCCATACAGATCCTTCCATGCCTTAAACTGGTCACGCTCTCTTACTATATTTTTTAAAAAACAGCTTTATTGGCATATTTTATATGTCACAATATTCACCTGTTTAAAGTGTACAATTCAGTGGTTCTGGGTATACTTACACATGTGCACAATTATCATCATGCATTAAGCTCTTTACATATGTTAACTAATTTAGAACAGAAGAATCTAATGAGATGATGAAAACAGTTGGGGCACAAACAGGATAAGTGACTTGTGCAAGATTTTTACATTAGTGGGTTTTTAGGTTCCATTATTACAACAAAAAGCAAGCAACATATGCTTTGTTAAAGAATTAACATTCTTTAATTAACATTAATCATTCATTAATTCAACCAACATTTACTAATCACTTACTATGTACATGAAAGCCAGTGAGAGAGATCTATTAAGATGAAATAGACTTTGTGCATGTCCCTGATATACCTACAATCAGGAGAAATAGGATACATAAATAAGTAAACAAAAATCCAGTTGAGCTGGATGCAGTGTTTCACGTCTGTGATCCCAGCACTTTGGGAAGCTGAGCCGAGAGGATTGCCTGAGCCCACAGGTTCAAGACCAGCCTGGGCAACATGGCAAGACCTCATCTCTTCAACAAATCCAAATATTAACTAGGCGTGGAGGCACAAGCCTATAGTTCCAGCTACTTGGAAGACTGAAGCAGAAGGATTGCCTGAGTCGGGCAGGCTGAGGCTGCGGTGGCTGTGAGTGTGCCACTGCATTCCAGCCTGGGCAAGAATGAGACTCTGTTTCAAAAAAAAAATTCAGTTGAAATAAGTAATGCATACTACTCTAATACTAGCATAGAACATATATCATGGAGGTATTTCTGGTGGAGATCACCATAATACATTAATAATACATTATTATACACTAATAATATACTCCATAATATACTAAGTAAACAAGGGGGGTCTGGGAACTGTAAGTTATTTTCATGGGTATAAGTGAAAAGAAGAAATAACATGAAACAAAGCTGGAAAGGTAGGCACCCACTAGGTGAAGATAGGCTATGAATGTCATGCATTTTTACCATGTGGTGACAGAAAGCCACTGAAAACTTGAAACAAGGAGTAGGATGCTATTTATATTAAAACGAGCTCTGGTCGCAAGTAGAAAATGAATAGGAGGAAGTACCATGGGAAACAGACCTAGTTCAACTGTGACAACAGAAAAGAAACAGTCATGTGCTATTAGAAGGCAGAATCAGATAGAAATCAGTGATAATGTAGACAGGAAGGAATGGGTGCAGGGGAGAAACGGGTGAAATGACCTCTAGTCAACAAATATTCATACAGAGGAAACAAGGAAGGAATCACTGTATTAGGAGGGCAGGAAGTGACTTTTATTTTTTAAATGTTAAATTTGAGATGCCTACATAGAGGTGTTGAATGGACAGTTCATCTGGAGTTCCAGATTAGAGGCATACTGAAGCATAATCATCACTGCAGGGTAACTGGAGGTACAATATTGAATGAGACTGCCCAGGAAGAGCAAATTGGAGTTGAGAGATCACTCTAAAAAGTATCTCATTTTAGTGATTGTGTGATGCTTCAAATGATCAAATCAGTAATTAAGAATGCAGTAATTTTGTTCTATTCTCGCATTACTAAATCTAACTCTTCCTTCATACTGAAGTCTTGGTTTCTGCCCTAATTAGCAGTTTCTCAACAGAAGTCTGAGAAGTGAACTGCTTCTGTCAGTCATTTAATGCTTCTTTTAATCTTACCAGGTATGCTATAATTCCACAAATGCTAAATTCAGTACTCAAAGTATTTTATTTAAAACAAAAACATATTACTATCCTCTGTAGGAGAATTCACAAAATACATTAGTATCACAAAGTAAGCTAATTCATGAATTTGTTAACTTGCTCAGAGATATTATATACCCACTACGAAGAGGGTTACCAAAAATAAGCTGATGCCATAGTCAGTTTAAAAGCCTAACTAAACATATGGACTTTGTAATAACTTGAATAGATTTAGAGTCGATCATATTCAGTGATCTGTCACAGAAACAAAGAACACAGTACCATATGTTCTCACTCATAAGCGGACCTTGAACAATTATAATACTATAAGAAAGGGATTGGCAGTAGTGGGAAAC
>CAUYQG010091657.1:0-19112 GCA_963574415.1 Tarsius wallacei
TTTGGATGTTGAAAGTCTTCTTCCTGCTGGGAAGACCTTGAGTAGGTTACCTAGCCATATGGTGCCTCAATCTCCCCATTAGTAAATGTGGAGTGATGATATACCTGTCCTCATTAAACCTTAGCTACTGTCCCTTCCAGTGAGCCAGAAGGCTCTAGTGTGATACTTAGTCTGTCACTGAGCAAGGCAAGTCATTGCTCTCCTTTCACCCTCAAACTCTTCATCCATTAAATAGAGGCACACAGGAGATAATGGACATGAAACACAATAATGAGCAAGATCCAAACGAAGGAGACTCATATAACCTCAGGATTTAAGGAAAAAAGTTATGACTCTCCCACTTTGGTGTGAACTTCTTGGGAAAGCTTTTGGTGTGGAGAACTAAATTAGTCTGCTGGGCTGTCATAATAAATACCACAGACTGGCTGGCTTAAGCAACAGAAATACATTTCCTTACAGTTATGATGGCTAGAAATTCAAGATTAAGGTGTTGGCTGGGTTGTATCCTCTCCTTGTCCTGTGCTTTCCCTTGTCTTCACATTGTCTTCCCTCTGATCCTCTGATCCTGTCTGTGTTCTAATCTCCTCTTTTTTGGGGTAGGGGTGGTTAGAGTCTCACTCTGTTGTCCAGGCTGGAGTGCAGTGGCATGCTCATGGCCACCACAGCCTCGACCTGCTGGGCTCAGGCGATCCTTCTGTTTCAGCCTTCCAAATAGCTGAAACTAACAGGTGTGCACCACCACACCCAGCTAATTTTTTTATTTATTGTGAGACAAGGTGTCACCGTGTTCCCAGGCTGGTCTCAAAGTGGGGGGCTCAGGCAATCCTCTCACCTCTGTCTCCCAAAGTGCTAGAATTATAGGCATTAGCCACCAGGCCCCGCTTAATCACCTCATCTTATATGGAAACCAATCATATTGAATTAAAGCCCACCCATATGATCTCATTTTAGCTTAATTTCCCCTTTAAAGGCCTTGTCTCCAAAGGCCTTTACAGTCACATTCTGATGTACTAGAGGTTAGGACTTAAATGAATTTTGGGGACACAGGTCAGCCCATAAACAAAGACTATCACTTTTTTCTTTTGAGACATTAATTTTGCTTCAAGATTTTGTTATATTACTGACTTATTGTAACTGTCTTAAATTGTTTTGTGAATAGTCTGGATAATATCCTGATTTCATCTACATTTGTGCACTTGAAATTTGAAAGTCTGAATTTTATATCTTTAGTCCTTGTTGGTTATGATTTCAAACAGGAGCAATATTGCCCTTGAGACCTTATTCAGAATTTCCTTTGAGATTTGCTTATTGTTTTCCTGCCACTGCATAAGGAAGTAAACATTGTCAGTGATTCATCATAGTTGATAACTAGCTTCCAAAAAGGAAAGGACATTTCCATTATATAAGACCTCCTTTAAAGTAGTAATTCATTGTTAATTGTAATCGCCTAAACCATTTTATGGCGGCCAACTAAACCCAGTACTTTTCTGTACTTTTGCAGATCAAAGATAAAGAAATAGAAACTATAATTTTCAGTAGTCTCAGAAAAAATCGTATAAAGTAATGAAGGGCACAGGATAATTTTTTAGGAAGTGCTTGTTTTCTATGCTTGTTAGGGTGGCAAATGTTGAATGTATTTAATGCTTATTTCTAACATGCATATATATAATTAATGAATTTCCCCAAGTCTCACCACATATGGTGCAAATGGAGTCATAACAGAAATCATTAAAGTTCCACTAGCTTTTTAGAGTACAACTTTCTCAATAGGTATTTAGGGAGACCTGAATCCAATGGGGGTTTGAGCTCAAAGAAAGATATGCTGTCATCCTGAACTGAAAATCAGCCCTTTTTTCCTGAAGACTAAAGTGTCCTTACTGAGTCAAGTGCCTTGTTCTGAAGCCTCCAGTTAAGATAGAGTCTCTTTTGAAAGTTTCTTCCTCCATCTTACAAATAGATTTTGGTTGGTCTAGAAGGCATATTCTCCCGACATACCTATGTGCTCCTGAATTCTGGCTACAGATCAAGTGAAGACTCTTGCCACATAGGAAATACTTTATACTAAAAACTTTTGACAATGTCCCTTTTATATTATCTCTTTCAAATATTAGTGTAGTGGTGTTTGCTAAGTATAAATGCTCTAATTTTGGAGATGAGAAAACTGAACTGCACTAAGGTTAAGTAATTTGTCAAGGTTACACCTCTATAAGTGACACTCCTAAGTTTGGAACCCAAACATTTTAGAATCAAGTACAGGAAGTTGAGTAGCTATATATATTTGGAATATGGGGATAGGTGACATTCTCTTCTCTCTGTTATCTAATTACGTTGACTGACTTTACAATAGCAGAGGAACCACCTGTGAGAGAACCAGAATATTTTCTGCAATTGGGATTCAAATATGTCTTTGTGACTAATTAACTAGAAGAAGGGAAAATGAAAGAAGGCAAATTATAGAAAGAAATTGCAGGGCCCCTTGAAAGAATTTATGCAAAGTGAGAACTAGAGAAGAACAATAGATTTGGAAGCAGTGTGGGGCTGTCACTGGAACTCACCCTGATATCAGACAACGGGATAGTTTCCTAATGCTCGTGGGGAAAAAGGTTTGTATTTAAATTAGTGAGTGCTTGCAGTTTGAATCACACAACTTTGCTGATCATTCTGAGAGAGCTAATCTACAAGAGGAAGAGGCTCCTCATTTTCCAGAGGAGGAGAAGCTTTGTAAGTAGACCATTAAATGAGTAGCAGCGTGAAAGAACAATGCTCCTGAGAACATCACAGGGGGGCAATTGGCATCTGCTAAAGTAGAACATCCTGAGCCCTGGTTTGGGACACCCCATGGAATTGATAGGTTCAGAATGATTCACAAAGAGGCAGAGATAATCCCTGGAGACTCTCAGAGTGAGGAGAGCAGGAGAGGGAACCTCAGAATCTGGCTGAGTGATGAGTGTCATTGAGTTAAAAGGTGAGTCTGAATAACACAGTGATCTTATTTGAATCCACAGGCTAATAAGGTCAGGAGACATGCAGATGACACTTGTTAAATTACCCAGAGTGACCTGAGAAGCACATATCAAGTAAACATCTGTGGACATTGTAAGATTTCTGGCTTCAGGAACAGCAGTTTATTTTGTGTCTGTCTGGTTAATGATTCTGAGGGTGAGGTTAGAGTATACCTGGTTTTCTAAATATAAATTTTATTTATTCCAGTTCTTAACATGACTGACAGACTATAACTGCATGGATGAATTCCTTCTTTATTTACTTTTTCCCAGGGTCAAAGCAGGGCTGGAGGCCTGGTCTAGTATTAAAATAATGTTCTTTCTGCAGGTGGTGTAATAAATTCAGAAATACATACTAATGCATTTTTATTTGCAGAAAGAGCATGCTTGTGAATCCAGAATGTCTATTTGTAAGGGTTACATTTCAGATGCCATTTAAATTGTATTGACATTGCCTATTAAGTTTTAGGTACTGAAGACTTTAAGCCTTTTCTTTCCTTTGTAACTCAATGGTGACTGAGACCTAAAGGACACTTGGGTCTGGAGCTCCAGAATTTATATTTGTGTGAGGTGGTTACCTTCCAGACTGTTAACGCCAATAGAGAGATTTCTACATACTACCATACTACTCTGAACTCTTTTTCCAGAGAGTCTGAGCATCTTTTTGAGAGATAGAGAGAAAAAAAAGGAATCTCTTCTTCCTCTTGTCTGCTGTTACAGATACTTGACACTGAGAGTTGTGAGCTTACAAGAGAAATGTTCTTTATTAAAGTCAGTGCAATGAATTATTTCTATTTTCTTTTCTTATTATCTAAGGAAGAATTGAAAGTTATATTCCAAGTATCATGTATTCTGTAGATCTTTCTCCCTGAGGCAAAACTGAATTATTTGGACTCTAGTTGAACCCAATTTCCCTTGAGGAAAGGGGAAATTCAAGTTCAAATTTAAATAAATCTCCTTTCTGCCCCATTTAAATACAGAAATAGAGAATGAATGACTTGGAAGAAATATGTAATTTATATGGAGAGTTTCTTTTCATCTCAGAAAAAGGTTTTATTTAATTTTTAAAATGCTTTAAATTAAAATTCTTTATCAAAAATTATTATTATTTGCATTTGTAAAAAGGTTGCAGACTTATATTTTCAAAGATTACAATGTTACTATTTTAAAGAACAATATTTCTGGAAGGAAGGAGGAGAATGAATGTTCCCTAGTCAGGAATTAGGGACCACTCCGATCCTGTTTCTTTATACTGCAAAATTAAAAGTTTTCTTTCTAACCCAGTATTCACTGGTCCAGTCCCTCCTCCAACAATCAACACATATATTTAGTGTGCTCACAAGTAAAAACAAACAAACTTTTTTTTTTTTTTTTAGAATGCAGGATTTATTGAGAGGACAGACAAGCTCCCACAGTGGGAGGGGACCTGAAGGGGTTGCCCCTCCTATAAAAAAACCAAACTTTACAGGAGAGTACTCACAACAAAATAAGACTTTATTTTTATAAGAAAATAAACTACTAAAGTAAAAAGTAATAGGCATTTGAAAATATGACAAGTCAAAGTGTTTGTTTAAGAGAACAAAGAGAATCAGGTGCAGTAGCTCATGCCTGTAATCCCAGCACTTTGAGAGGGTGAGGCCAGGGGATTGCCTGAGTTCAGGGGTTCGAGACCAGTCTTGGCAACTTGGTGAGCCCTTGTCTCTACAATAAATCAAAAAATAAGCCGGGTGTGGTAGTGCGCACCTGTAGTTCCAGCTATTTAGAAGGAGGCAGAAGGATCTCCTGAGCCCAGCAGGTCTAGGTCTAGTGAGCATGCCACTGCACTCCAGCCTAGCGACAGAGTGAGACTCCAACTCAAAAACAAATAAATAAATAAAAGAACAAAGAGAAGTATGACATTGAAGCTCTGTAACGAGATCCTGGTAGTTTTTCAAAAGAGTAATAATTTAAGGATTTTTTTTTTTTTGCTTGAGTGTTTGTTAGGATTTGTAACATAAAGTTCTGTTTGTGAGTGTGCCACCCACCAGTTGTTTACTGAGTCTGTGTTTTATATCAGATACAGAGGATCATTATTGACTCATATAATACCCTCAACAACCCTATGAGGTAGTGCTACTATAATCCTGCTTTAAAAATGGAAAAAATGAATGACAGAATTGAACAATGTGTTTAAGGTCACACAACTTGAAGATAGGAGAAAGGATTTAGGCAGGACTTCAAAGCCACTGTATTTCCTTGAGGCAACTATAACATAAAGTTGGAAAAAGTTTTTGCCTCTCATTTTATTATTAAAATTCGTACACAGTTTCACTAGCAAATGAATTGAATTCCACCTGCTAGTAGTAGAACAATCTCAAAATTAGAAACATTTAATAAACTATGCTGTATATTTATAATTATTTATAACTAGACTTGTAAAATTCTTAACTGCATCAAATGCACTATTTTACTTTTAATAAAAAAGTCAAACCTTATTTTTTATGTGTTTAAAGTTTATCTTCTATCATTTATTTTATACACATATATAATTTACTTAGCATTTCAAACAAAACTTGTAAATTGCCTTCTAAGGGTTTGGAAGCTAGTGAATGCTAAATATATATAAAATAATTTAGTCTTTTGTAACAGCAATGCTGAACACCAGCTTTTTTTTTTTTTTTTTTTGAGCCAGAGTCTCACTCTGGCACCCAGGCTGGACTGCCGTGGCACGCTAACGGCCACCACAGCCTCAACCTGCTGGGCTCAGGTGAACCTTCCGCCTCAGTCTTCCAAGTAGCTGGAACTACAGGCACGCTACCACGCCTGCCTGATTTGTTGTAAAGACGAGGTCTCGCCAAGTTGCCCAGGTGGGTCTCGAACCCTTGGACTCAGGCAATCCTCTCACATCGGCCTTCCAAAGTGCTGGGATTACAGGCTTGAGCCACTGTACCCAGCTTTGCTTTAAAATATGAAATGAGACTGAGTTCAGAGGGTTGGAAACTCATTGCACTGAGAGACCAATATTTTTGCAGTTCAGGTAAATGATTTAGTGAGAACAAGTGGCCCATGAGGCATCGTTTCTTTTTCTCACGTTTTTGTCCTCTACGTACATACATAAACTTAAGAATTGTGTCTATTTCTTGCTCTTCTCCTAAAATCAATTTATCTTTGAAAATGGAAACTTATAATTAGAATGATACTAACTTGATTAATTGGGGGGTTTTTAGAAGTAAAAAAAAACAACAGTGAGCTTAATGAGTCAGATACCAGTCAAAGAAAATACAAATGGTTCATAATAACTTATAAAGAGAGATTCCATGGAGCTACTATTTTAAAACATGTTCATTCTTGTGAAGAAATAGGACATAAAACACCGCTCCTTGAATCAGGAAACTAATTGTTAAACTTTTAGTATGCTAGGTTTTTGGAGAAAAGCAGGACTTTTGTGAAATAATAGTTGATAACAATGACTATCTGATGTACCCAGGCTAATTCTGAGGAGGAAAAAGGATGATATAGAAAAAAGAAAAAGCCGGGCTTGGTGGCTCAGCCTATAATCCCAGCACTTTGGGAGGCCGAGGTGAGAGGATTGCCTAAACCCACTGATTCGAGACCAGCCCTGGGCAACTTGGCAAGACCTCGTCTTTGCAATAAATCAGAAATTAGCTGGGCCTGGTAGCACGCGCCTGTAGTTCCGGTTACTTGGAAGGCTGAGGCAAATGGATTGCCGGAACCCAGCAGGTCAAGGCTGTGGTGGCCGGGAGCGTGCCACTGCCCTCCAGCCCGAGTGACAGAGTGAGACTCCAACTCAAAAAAAAAAAAAAAAGAAAGAAATAAGAAAAAAAATAACATGGTGATTGGTAGTAAATATTTTTAGTTAAATTAACAGAAAAGAAGAAATATTCGAATGAAGGAGATGAGTCAAAGAGTCAGGGAATTGATAGTATAGCAAACAGGACTAACAAAATAATCAGAATATGCCTATGATGAAAGGAGGAAGTGAAACCAAAGTCTTAAAAACACAAAAACAAATTTTTTATGGTTTTGGAAGTATACTTGTAAAATTATTTAGGCACTAGAATTTAATCCTTTTTCTTAATACTAACATAAGAAGCTAAAAGAAAACTTTGTCGTAAAAGAGCCCATATTCCTGGAATGAATCTATTCATTTAAAACCATAAAAGAAAACATTTTGATTTGAAATTGTAGTAATGCATTAATCCAGGAATGTGGATTTGATAACTCAAATTCAGGTGAGAGACTAGAATTGATTCTTCTAAGTGAAGATCACTACTTCTTGGAAGCAACAAAACTTACAGTTTCCTCAACTAAAGGTCAGTCAGTAACTTTTTAAATCCCCCTTATATGCCCAGCACTGAAGTAGACATGGGAATATAAAAGAAATAAGTAAAACCACCAGATACTGCCTCAAGGAACTTGCAGATATGCCAGAATTTTCTATGGATAATTTCTCATGTCTTATTTCCTGTAAGGCACTTCGAAAAAGACAGAAAGAAACGTGGACATTATGAATGGCAAAAGGAAATAAATAAGAAATTTCCAGCTTATAATTTTGAGCAGAAAATATCTACTATCAGATCTTCTTTCATTGCTAGTGCATATATTATTTATATTCAACTTTGATCCACTGCAGTTCAGCACCCAAAGAGCATTCCCACACAATTTAACGATACTGCTCTGTGAGGGACTTCCAGAGCATCCCTAACCTATGCTTTGATCACTCACCAGTTACCCCATCATGTTGCCATGTGAGCTAAGCTTAGGCTACTAAGCAAACTTGCTGACTGCCCACTCTCTGGTTTAGAATCGTCTTGGCTTGTGTAATGACCTCATCATAGGCTGTGTTTGTTCTTGGCCTCTCAATCCAGTCTCCTGGGATCTCCTTTATTTTATTTTCTGGTTTGCTTTTTTTCAGGTTTTTCTTCACCTTCACCCCACTTTTGGTCCTCTGTTCTTGAATTTTTAGTCTCATCATACTCTAGTACTCATATTGTAATTGCTTCTGAATCTGGGGCAGAATTCTAACTATGTTTACTCTTGGTGATAGCTGTATTTCCTTATAATAGTTCCTTTAAAAAAATTCATAAAAATTACATACCTAAAATCTTATATTGCTTTCTGATCTTAATAACTCTTTTGGTTTTTCTTCCTCTACATTCACATTGATACAGTTTATTTCCAGAACTCTGTAATCACCCGGTTGTGGGAGAAGGGACACTTTTCTCATAGCAGATGAATTACATCGCCTGTGTGGCATTGCCTAAGTAAAGCAGAGCCTTGTGTAATTATCTAAATGCACAGTTTATTAAAATAATTCCACCCCAAATCTTTCATTTTCTGAATTAGTGGGTTTTCCTTATTGATTCCAATGCCTACTCATTAAAAATAAAAACAACCAAATGCGAGGGAAGAGAATTTCAATGTTCAGGTTCCTGTCTTATTTTGTTTCTCCCAGAAATGGGAGAAATGTTTTTACTATACAATGTTTTTAGTATATAATATAATAAACTAAATGTTTTTAGTATATAAGATAATGAAATGCCTTGAGGCATGAGGTGGGAAGACCCCCATTACAATCTTGGGCTCCTCTGATCTTTCCTTGCAGGACAGAATCTCAGCTCCACCTCACCCACTTCCCCTAGTGGGGGCCTTCCAGCCCTCATCTTCTGGATTAATACACTTCTATCCACTGAGACCAATGACTCTTCTCAGTTGTAGAACTGGGGTCATCAAGTCAAATCTCATCCTAGGTGTAATTACTAAGTATTGCTACTTAACCAAATTTCCAACAGCCTGAAGATTTTCCTCCATGCATAGGGCAATAGGTGAATTAACCAAAACACAGCACAATTTTCTCTGTGACTAAGGATTGTATCACTATACAGTTTTAAGTCTGAAACAATCCTTCCAGGGACAAGAGTCCTGTTCTTGAATGCTAAATCTGTTATCCTTGCATCTGTGCTCTGCCCAGCTCAGCAGTAAGTGCTGAGATACCCATCTGCCTATCCAGATTTTCCTCTCCTGGGCCTCTCCAAGCTCTGGTCTGACTCTGCATTTTATTTTTATTTTAGAGTCATGGGTTACATGTGAGAGTTTGCTACATAAATAAATTGCCTGAAGGCAAGGTTTGGGTCCTCTAATGAGCCCTTTCCCCTTCTAGTAGAGAACATGGTACCCAAATGGTGGTTGTGTGCCCCTATCCCTCCTCACCCCCTCCCTCCTTTGGCAGTGGCCAGCATCTGTTGTTCCCAGACACTTCTCAAAGGAAGACATCCAAGCAGCCAGCAAACATATGGGAATATGCTCAGGTTTCCTAATCATCAGAGAAATGCAAATCAAAACTACAATGAGATACCACTTCATAATCAGGGTAGTTATCATTAAAAAGTCAAAAAACAGCAGGTACTGGCACAGCTATGGAGAAAAGGGAACACTTCCACACTGTTGGTGGGAACGTAAGTTAGTTTCAGCCTTTGTGGAAAGCAGTATGACAATTTCTTAAAGAACTAAACATTGAGCTACCATTCAACCCGGTAATCCCATTCATGAGAATATACCCAGAGGTACATAAATTGCTTTACCAAAAAGATACCTGCACAAGTTGTGTTTATTGAAACACTATTCACAACAGCAAAAACATGGAAACTTTTCCATTTTCGGCTCACTAACGCCTGGTTCAAGCTGCCAATCATTGCACCTATCGCACTCTTACTGAGTTTTTGGAGTTAAGAACTAACAAAAATCGGGGCAAATGTGGTCACAAATTTTACAAGAAGCTGAAAGTCACCATGCCTACATATTAACATGCCGAATGAAGTAATTTTTCTTTCTGTACCCAAAGGAGTTGATTCCTGTTTTCAACTGAGTAACTTTAATGTTTCTGGCACTCATTTGTATGTTTTGTTTCATTTCCCTGGTTTAATGAAAGTAAGATTCATTTCTTTTTTTCTAATGAACCTTTATCTCAGCTTAGTTAGAATGTTCAAAAAAAGCATTGTACCGGCTAATTGGATTTCATATGAAATGAGAGTGAACAAAATACCCTTTTAGTTGTTCCCTTGTTGAAACATTTGTAAGATATATTTTATTGCCCTAGTAAACAAAATATAATAAATGGATTGACTCTTATTTTGGGGATTTGAGTCCCTGCCGTGCTTTAAGGGACTAGATCATTAAGGTCATATTTATTCATTTTTTCTATGTTCATAGTACACTAAGCCCTTAATGATGAATAGGCTTGGTCTTAAGAAGTCTTAGAGTCCAACAAGGGAATATAATACTCGTAGAATAAAGCTATAGTGGAGCAAGATGCAATAAGTGCCCTTGCTGTGAAACAGATTATTTTTGTGGATACCAGGAATTATAGAGGTTATAGGATATTGGGATAAATAGATAATGAAGCATGTCCATTCGTTCATTCAACAAATAGTTATACTTACCATATGCCAACACTTTCTAGGCCCAGGGATACAGCAGTTAAAAAACATACAAACACGAGAAACAGAGAGTGTTCCTGCTCTCATGGGATTTACTGTCTTGAGAGGTGGAGAATATACAAGAAACAGATGTGCTTAATTAGATGGTGTGTTAAATGGTGGTTAAGAGCTACGGAGGAAAATCAAGTTGAGTAAGGGAACTAGGAACTACATGGTGAGGGTGAGCGGTAGTTTGACATTGAATGTTCAGAGAAGACTGTGGGGAAGGTGACCTTTGAGCAGAAACCTGAAGTAAGTAGAAGTGACCATGTAAATAAGGGAAGGAAGAGTAATCCAGGAGGAGGTGCAGATGTAAGTTTCTCAGAGCTTCTGCAGCTTCCTGGTCCTGTTTGAAGAAGGCCAAGGAGGCCAGCGGGGCTGTTCAGGTCCAGCCAGGAGGGGAATGAAAAGGGAAGGTCAGGAGGCTAGTGCAGGCAGGAGCAGATTCAGCAAGGTCTTGAATGCTTTGTCCTATGCATGCTTCCTTCTTCCACACTACCCCCCATCTCCTTTTTTTTTTTTTTCTTGTTATGTGTCATTCTTCTATAAGGGGAAACTGGAAAGAAAAAAAGTTAATTAGGGGTTCTGGGTAGCTGGATTTCTTTTAATTGAGGTGGGACTGTAATATATTGTTTTGTATTTAATGCTTAAGTCATTTTACGTGGGTATTTTTCTCTCCCAAATTGGATAATAAACAATCTGAAGTCACAAATAGTCTTTTATTTTCTGTCCTATTTCCCTAAAGCTCCCAGATCCTAGAAGGGCTCACGGTGTCATACAGAAAGAATGAGTCAACTTTTAATACTATATTTAATCCTAGATGAGAACTACTAAATCACTGTTTCCCATTACCTATGAATCTTATCTCTTGTTCGTCTGGCTATAGCACTTTCATGCTATTGTAAATTGGCCTGAAATTGTAGTAAGATTTTAACCACATGCAATCCTAAGGGACATATACAAATCTGGAAAAAGTAAATAATTTTGGAGGGGGAGGTCTCAAGATTAGTATTTTGTCTTTCCTTGAGAGTGTTTATGGATAGATCTCAAGGTTCAGGTCATTATTTGGTTCAAGCAGTCATTTGGTAAAGCACTTTGTCTAATATAGCAAATATTACACAAGAAAATGAGTCACCTAAGGTTTTAAAATCTCTTGGCTATAAATTGAGCTTTTCCTATTTGTCACAGATAACCAAAGCTAGATTTTCCCCCCACAAGAGCAGCAACAAAATTGCTGCGATACTTATTAAAGTCCTCTGGGTTGACCAAAACCTAGAGTAAGGAATGGTATTCACCAATTTTCTTTTTAAGTTTGAAATTTTAGGCTTACACAAATTTTCAGAATAGTACAGAGAGTTCTTGTATACACTTCACCCAGTTTCACCAAATGGTAACATCTTACATAATCATAATTGGAACCAGGAAATTAATACTATTATCAACTAAACTAATACTATTAACTAAACATAACACCATTAACTAATCTACTGACATTGTTAGAAATATCCATTTTCACATGAATGTCGTATTTCTATTCCAAGATCCAATCCAAAATCCTTACATTGTATTTAGTTGTCATGTCTCCATAGCCACTTCCGATCTGTGATAGTTCCTGTCTTTCTTTGTATTCCATGACTTTGACTTTTTTTTTTTAAAAGATAGTGGCCAATTATCTTGTAGGCTGGTCTTCAAACTGGGATTGTTTGATGCTTTTCCTGACTGGATTAAGGTTAGGCATTCTTGGCAATATTATCATAGAGGTGATGTTGTGTCCTTCTTGATGCATTATATCATGAGGTATATAATATTGATAGGTCTTCTTCCTGATGGTATTAATTTTAATCATTTGGTTATGGCGCTGTCTTCTAGGTTTCTCCAATGTAAAGTTACTATGTTTCTTTTGTAATTAGTAAGCATCTTGTTGAGATACAATTGGAGACTATGCAAATTTCCTGTTTCTCAACATAGTTTTGCTCACTGATTTTACTGTTCATTCATAATTTTACTATAGCATTTGCCCAATGATTATTTTTTAGTGCCATCATTCTTTACACATTTATTAATTGGAATACAATTATGAAGAAAAGTCAGCCCTTCTCCACTTATTTAGTTAATTGTTTCTATTAGTACTGATTTATAGATGTTTATTTTATTCTTTCAGTTATAATTCATTATCATCATTATTTTTTTACTCTAATGAGTGAGAATTCATCATGAGCAGACAATGATCAAAAGAGACAAAATGCACAATGTAAGAAGCACTGAAACAGCCTCATGAATTTATTTTTCCTGTTTGACCAGAGGAATGATCTGTACGACAAGTGTTGTACTTTAATCTCTTTTATCCCTCAGTACCCTGCCTGACACATGGTATGTGTGCAACAGATGTTAATTAAACAAATTAATTAATCAGTCTTAAAATGATGGAACAAAATCAGATTTCATAAAAGGATTAATTAAAATATTCTACTAAATTTCTGACTTTTATTACTTTAATTTGGTTCAGAAGACATTAGGTAGAGATAATGGAAAATACATTTTTTTTTGAGTCAGAGTCTCACTCTGTTGCCCAGGCTGGAACGCAGCCTCGACCTGGTGGGCTTAGGAGATCCTTCCGCCTCACCCTTCCAAGTAGCTGGAACTACAGGCTTGCACCACCATTCCTGGCTAATTTTTTGATTTATTGTAGAGTCGAGGTCTTGCCAAGTTGCCCAGGCTAGTCTCAAGCCCCTAAGTTCAGGCAATCTTCTTGCCTCCACCACCCAAAGTGCTGATATTACAGACATGAGCCCATTGCGTCTAGCGAAAATACTTTTTTCTTTATCACCAGATTCCAACAAAGCTAAATGTGGTACTCTGTGTTTCAGTAGCCATTGTTTAAAGGGTGACTAACCTACATCTGAAGCTGTTTGATATGGTGTTGAACTTGCTATGATACTGATTCTACTTGTTGGTATCACACTTTTTTTAATTTTTAAAATTTTAACAATTTTTAAATTTTTTATTTTGAGTAAAAAATGCATATAAATAGCAAAATAAAATATAAGACTACTACACAGTGAAAAACAAGCCCACCTCTTACCTTGTCTCCTAAGCCCCTAATATTTTTCCCAGAGACAATCATTGTTATCTGTTTCTTGTGCATCATGCCAGAGATCGTCTATGCGGATGTGTGTGTATGTGGTACATGTGCAAGTGTCTATTTGTGTCTTTTAAGCACAAATGAAAAGACACTACACATGCTTTTCTATAGTTTATTTTTTTAAAATTAACAATATGTCATAGCAGCCATTTCTTTTTTATTTTTTGAGATTTACTTAATTCTTTTTTGTGGCCAAATAATATTCCATTGTAATGATACATTATGATCTTTTGCTTGAATCTCTTACTGATGATTATTTAAGGCTATTTTCAGTAACCCTATTTGTATTTCAAATAATATTGCAGTTAATACCTTTGAATATGTATAGGTACGTGAGCGGTATACATTCTTAGAAGAGGAAGTGTTAAGTTGATGGGAATGTGAATTTAAAATTGATATTGATACTGACAAATTGTCTTTTTAAAATTTTATGCTAATTATTGTCTAACTGGCAAATTAAGAGTACTTACATTTTTGTATTTGTCCAACGTCCAGGAATTTTGTCAACTAATAAGTAAAAAATAGTACCTCTTTATAATTTTAATATGTAATTCTCTTACCTTGGATAATGCTGATAATTTTTTCACATTTGAAAGTCATTTGTATATTCTTCAAAATCATTTCTTAAATGTTCTCTGGCCATTTTCCTTTTTGGTCTTCTTTGTTGATTTGTAGAAATGTTTCTATACTAAAGACATTATCAACTTGGCAATAATACTGGGGTGACAATTAAGTTCGTGAACTTGCTACTGTGCGCTTACATTGGCAGCACTGAACAATTCAGTAAGGTTTCATAACCTTCGTATATCAGTGTCTCATTGCTATGTTTGTGTGGACGTGCAGCAGTGTCTTGCTGAGTGGTGTTCATTATTGTTGTTGCACGTTATGGATTAAAAGTTTTTCTGAGGGGAGAGAAAGTGTTACTGATAAAGAGGTCAGGATGGCCAGTAATGAGCAGAACTGATGAAAATATTGCAAACATTCATCAAATTGTGCGTCAAAATTATCACCTGACTGTGAGACTCATAGCAGACCGAATAAATATTGACAGAGAAACAGTAGAACAATCTTAACTAAAAATCTTGGCATGAGAAGGCTGTATGCAAAAATGGTCCCGAAGGAGTTCTTGCATCACAACAATGCACCAGCTCACACAGCACTATCTGTGAGGGAGTTTTTAACTAGTAAACAAATAACTGTATTGGAACACTCTCCTGCTCACCTGATCTTGCCCCCGATTACTTTTTTCTTTACCCATTCAGGACATCAAGGGTAATATGATGACAACTCTGATGGCCATTCCAGAAGAGTTCCAAAATTGCTTTGATGGGTGGACTAGGTGCTGACGTCAGTGCATAGCTTCCCAAGGGGAGCACTTCGAAGGTGATAGTAGTGATGTTCAGCGATGAGGTATGTAGCACTTTTTCTAGGATGAGTTTGATGCCTTAATTGTCAGACCTTATATATGTTACACAATTTTTTTTCAGCTTGTTTATCACTTAACATCATGACTTTATTTTTACCATGTTTTTGACTTCACAGAAAATTTTAATTTTATGTTTTACATATTTTTTTTATTTTATTTTACAAATTTTGTACACACAGAAGAAATGCATTCTCTACTTCAAAGTTAGGAAAACATTTTTCTTGGTAATTTAGTGAATTTATTTATTTGTTTGCATTTAAATATTAGAATCACTTGAAATGCTGTTTTGTGCAAAAAAGAAGGTGAGAATTTAATTTTGTATTCTCCAGAGGTCATCACTATATCAAAGCCATTAATTGCTTAACCTTCCTTTCCTTTCCTGAATACATAGGTGCTGTCTTCTTAGCAAACTTCCAAAGGGCAAGAATGCCAAGTAGCCAGTTGAAGGTAATTTAGTCATGCTGTCACTTATTAGTTGAAAGCATTTTCAGCTTTCCATAAAATGCTTTCTTTCCTTTCCCAGGAATCGTTTACTCATCATGCTGGCAATTAATCAAATCATATTGCTCCTGAAGATGGAAATGACTTATGCAATTTAAATAATGTTTCATTGTTATTGCCATTGTTATTTACAGCTAAATTGATACCTCCATTGTATTCTTCATATGTATCTGGGTCAGTTTTGAATGTGCTCTAAATCATTGTTATTTTGAACTTTATTTTTTCAGTGTAAGGAAAATTAGAAAAACAGGATATCTTCTCTTCAAACTATAATATAATCTATAACAAATGTGGTTAGATCATGCTTGTAAATATCCCTTTTTTATCTTTCTTTCACAAGCCACAAAAGCCTGGGGAAGAACTATTGTAGTAGGCTGCTTTTAAAACAAGTCCTTGTATGTCCTTCATCCAATTTCACCAAATGGTAACATCTTACACGATCTTAAAAACTTCTGGTATTCATTCTCTTGTGAAAGCCCTTTCTCTTGTGTGTGGGCTGCAGCTAGGAACTTGTTTCTAATGAAAAAGATATGGCAAAAGTGATGAGACATTTTGTCTGAGATTAAATTATGAAAGAATGAGATTCCTGTCTTGCTGGCAATCTATTTCTCCTGCCTTCATTTGATTTTCTTGATGAGGCAAGCTGTCCAGTTGCAGAGAAGCCCAGGTAGCAAGGGACTGAGGGCAGGCTTCAGTCAACAGCCTAGGTTTTGAGGTAATTTGTTATATAGTAAACAGCTAACTAGTGCAACTTATAAGAAGCTGGGTTATAGGCTGGGTACGGTGGCTCATACCTATAATCCCAGCACTTTGGGAGGCTGAGATAAGAGAATTGTCTGAGCCCACGGGTTCGAGACCAGCCTGGGCAGCTTGGTGAGACCTCATCTCTACAATAAATCAAGAAATTAGCCAGGCGTGTTGGTGTGTGACTTTACTTCCAGCTACTTGGAAGGCTGGCAGAAGGATCGCCTGAGCCCAGCAGGACAAGGCTGCGGTGGCCGTGTGCGTGCCACTGCATTCCAGGCTAGGTGACAGAGTGAGACTCCAGCTCAAAAGAAAAAAAAAAAGAAGCTGGGTTATAATACTAAAGAACATTAAAATACTAAAAATTATATTAATAATGATATAAAATAATATAATGTTAAACATAATCATACAGTATTACTTGAATATTTAAAATTTACCACCTGGCTGGTTTTGTATGTGCATATCACTATTCCAAGAAGTTTGCATTTGTTGCTCCATCGAATCTTTACCACAATCCATAAAAGAGTTACTATTATTTGAATTTTACAGATGAAGAAACAAAAGTATTTATATAGAAGCAAGATTTGAATTCAAAGGCTACACTCTGAACAGTTGTGCTGTAATATTGCAAGAACAACAAACAAACAAACACTAAACAACCTCCATTTACCAAAATTGCTGTGTTTTCATCAGCTATATTGACTTTCCTTTCCACAGCAGTGTTCTGCTCCATCATCTGTGCTGGGTTTTGACTTCACTATCTTGGTCTCTAGATATTGTAATTTCACCATAAACTGTCTGAGTGTGTGCATCAACAGCACATTAGATACAAGATACATAGATATCTGTTAAATGCATAGATCAATGCATGATTGCATATTTCATCTTTGCCACTCAGGGAATCTTGTGCTTCTCTTATAGCTGGTAGGATGGACAGAGTGTGGGAGTTGGTAATGCCTTTGATCAGCAAATGTTAGAGGCAAGCCTGCCTCCAGCCCTGGGGAATTCATATCTATGCCTCCTGAAGATGATTGCCTTGTGTAGTTTTAACTCTGGACTCTGCCGATGACAGAAAGTTACATGAAGGTAATTCATCATCACATGTTTCCCCTCCAGTGTCATTCAGGAAGAAGATAATGGCTGTGATTTCAGATCCTTTGAACTGAGATGCAGAGAAAATGTTTTTTCTTCTAACTGGTGCATCTCCTCTCATATACTGCTGATGGGAGTATAAATCAGAGTATCGGCCAGGCTTGGTGGCTCACCTGTAATCACAGCACTTTGGGATGCTGAGGCTAGTAGATTGCCTAAGCCTGCAGATTCGAGACCAGCCTGGGAAACTTGGCGAGACTTCATCTCTACAATAAAATAAAATAAAAAATTAGTCGGGTGTGGTAGCTAATTTAGAAAAAATTAGTTCTGGCTGTAGTTCCAGTTACCTGGAAGGCTAAGGCAGAAGGATTGCCTGAGCCCAGTAGGTCGAGGCTGTGGTGGCCATGAGCGTGCCACTGCAATCCAGCCTGGGTGACAGAGTAAGACTCCAACTCAAACAAACAAACAAACAAAATAAATCAAAATAGCTTTTATAAAGGCGATTTGAAAACATATTATCAAAATCATGGACACACAGACCTTTGTTCCAGCAATGCTAATTCAACTATTTTATTTTACAGAAATGCTTACATGTGGGACATGATAATATTTTTAAGAGCAAAAGATTAAGAGCAACTTAATTGTTCATCAGTAAGAGGCTGAATTAATAAATTACAGTATGTCAATTTATATAACTTATGCAATTAAAAAGCAAAACAAAGCTGGGCATGATGGCTGATGCCTGTAATCCCAACACTTTGAGAGGCTGAAGTGGGAGGATCACTTGTGGCCAGGAGTTCAAGACCAGCCTGGTCAACATAATGAGATCCCTTCTCTCAATCTCTCTTTTTTTAAAATAAAAAACAAAACAAAATAAAAGAATCTTTTCATAATGTTAATTTGGAATTATCACCAAAATATATTGTGAAACAAAACAAATTACAGAGAAGAGTCATTTTTTTGTACTGAATTTGTGTCAACGAAAATAGATTATATACGTGGAATGTTTTAAAGTATGTAGAATGTAGACAAATTATTTGACAGTTTCTCCTTGAAAAGGTAGAGTCCTAATTCTGCTCCCTTTGAGTGTAGAAGTATTTATAGTTATTGTCTGCATAAACATAAAATATGTTTAGAATGATATTTGAGACAATGAAATCTGTGGGTACCTTTGGGGAACTTGGTTGCTGGGCTCAGAGAGGGAGGGTATATTTCTACTATATAAACTCTCTATGCCTGCTGGATTTTGAACCATGTCACTGATGCCTATTTTAAAAATAAAATCAGCCAGGCTCGGTGGCCTAACCTGTAATCCCATGCCTTTGGGAGGCTGAAGTGAGTGGATTGCCTGAGCCCACGGGTTCGAGACCCGCCTGGCCAACTTGGCAAGACCTCATCTCTACAATAAAACAAAAAATAGCCGGGCATGGTGGCGCGTGCCTGTAGTTCCAGTTACTTGGAAGGCTGAGGCAGAAGGATCGCCGGAGCCCAGCAGATTGAGGCTACGGTGGCGGGGAGCGACCACCATACTCCAGTCTGGGTGACAGTGAGACTCCAACTCAAAAAAATAAAAAATAAAATAAAATAAAATAAAATCAACAAAATACTAACAAATACTAACCTAGCAACTCTATATTTAGTAACTAAAATGACATCCCCTCTTTTAATGTTCAGGTATACTTATGTCTACAGGGGTTTCATCATCTTAGGATGGAGGAACTAAATGT
>CAUYQG010091659.1:0-28851 GCA_963574415.1 Tarsius wallacei
ACAATTATGGACTTCGCAGCAACTTGGATTGGATTTGTAGTCTATAATACTCAGTGATCTAGTACAGAAAAAAGAACTGAGTATCACATATAAGCAGACCTAAACATTTACCATCAGACCATAAGAAAGGAATTGGCAGTAGCCGGAAACTGCCTGGAGAGGGAGTGAGGGGGCATATAACATCAGTGAGGGTACCTGATCTCAAACAGGAGAAGTGGGGACCAAACGGAAGCCCAAGCTTTACTTGTACGATGACCATTCATATACCTAATCCTGAATTATACCCCACATCTTTAAAATAAAAAATAAAAATAAAATGCAAATCTTAAAAAAATAAAATAAGGCCGGGCTCGGTGGCTCAGCCTGTAATCCCAGCACTTTGGGAGACCAAGGTGAGTGAATTGCCTGAGCCTGCGGGTTCGAGACCCGCCTGGGCAACTTGGCGAGACCTCATCTCTACAATAAAAAATAATAAAAAAAAAATTAGCCGGGCGTGGTAGTGCACGCCTGTAGTTCCAGATACTTGGAAGGCTGAGGCGGAAGGATCGCCAGAACCCAGCAGGTCAAGGCTGCGGTGGCCAGGAGCGGCCACTGCACTCCAGTCTGGGGGACAGAGTGAGACTCCAACTCAATAAAAAAAAAAAAACCTTAAACTTGAGAATTTTAACTGAGACTTTCTTCTTGGGGGCTTAGAAGGAAGTGTAAAATGGAGCCATCTTTCTCTCTGTAGTTCTGTTTTTTTATTGCTGGGTTCATGTACCTCCTCAAAGTTTCTCAAGTATAGCCAATGATGTGCACTCCATTCTTTAGCTAAGATGAAATTGAAGAATTTATTACTATTTAGGTCTGTAATTACTGCCAAAAAAAACTCTGGACAGTTTGATGCATATTATTCTCGAGGACTGTTTCTCCTCTCAGCCTTAGTTCTGTTATCTAGCTGTCCCATCTCCAATTTTTTTTAAGTGGTGTGCTTTCTTCATAAATTTTTCAGACCTAGGTCTAAGTTTTCATCTCCTCTGAAGTCCAGGAATTGATGTATCATCGAGGAATTTGCAATTTGCTCTGGGCTTCACAATGCTGAGCTGCCCACCTCCTGGCTCAAAGAAAAGACCAGATGTCAGTGTATATTAGCAAAAGAGTGTGATCATGCAGTTTAGTTGCTGTAAGGTTTTATTATTAAAAGATTGCAATCTATCCTACAGTATGATCAACCAACATTCAATACACCTGCAATTTCCAAGATATGAGAGTTAAGCTCCTTCAAAGTAGGCGTTGTATTATCATCCTTGCCCATCAGTACACCAAAATAGTTTTAAAGTGCTGTTTAAAACAGCTGGCCAACTGGGCTCGCATTTCCAAGGATGTCTCCTCTCCAGCCCTTTCCCTCCCATACCCTTTATCTTTTTCTTAAAACATAAGCTTTGAAAAATCTTTGTCCTTTATTGTAACTTGAATTTGTTTTGTTCTTCCTTGTTCTGAGGTCAAAGCCACCTTCAGTAGAAATTCCTTTATATCTATGGTCCAAGGTTAAAGTTAGGAAAATACAGACCCAAAATATGTTTCTTATCTTTCCTCTGTTCAAGGTAATTGACAATTTTGCATAGCCACCCAAGTCCCTCAGGAAAGCTTTGGAAATTGTCTCCAAACAAAAAGAATGAGATGAAAACAAATGTGGGGATTTCTGCAGGTCCAGGGACTCCACCACAAAACGGACTTCAGAGTCTGCTTATTATACAGATGGGAAGAACAAAGTAAAAGAAGGAAATGATCTACCCAAAGTTAATCCATGGTCTTTGAGTTTCAACCCATTTACCCCATACAACTTCAAGATGGAAAAAGGCCCATGACGCTTTCCCCAACCCCCCAGTCACTCTGTTCCATGATTCCTAATGATTTGGCCACATTGGAAGGTTACATCACCTTATCTTAAGAGTTATTTTGTTCTTATAATCTCCTCCAATTGCAAACGATTTTAGTATACCTAAAGAAATATCCACGTGAACAACATCAGGAAATAAATTCACTGCCAATGATAAAGCCTCAAATTCAGAAACTTCAGGGAAAATTGATCCAATGAGAGAAATCATAGAGTCCTGCGATAAATTCTAATCTATCAGTTGCTGCATTATCTTGGGCGAGTCATTTCCAAGAGGTAGCACAGAATTTAACAGCAGAAACTCTGAAGTCCGAATAACTTAGCTTGAATCTGGGCTCCCTTACTTATTAACTCTGTGACCTTGAACAAGACTTAACTTGTACAAGCCCTAGTCTTTTGTCTGTAAAATGGAGACAGCAATGGGATCTACATTCTAAGGCTGTTGTGAGGATTAAATGTTATAATTAGACCCATGCCTGACACCCTGAAACACTAAGTAAATATTGCCTGTTAGATTATCACGTGACCTCGTTAGACATTCCCATCTTGGATAGTCAACTGCAGAACTGAGTGGTCTCTTACGTATATCAAATAACTGACTATGAAATTATACAAAATGTTGAACCCCAGTCTTGTTCTCTCCTTTCTAGGCAGACAAGCAGAAGAGAAAATGTAGCCATTAACGGGTCTCTTAGATGAGTGATTTCTCCAATTTCTTTCTATCATCTCATCATGTGGGTGATTCTCTTCCTTAAGAATGTTTTTCTTAACCCAAAATATGTAACCCCACCCTTTTTTCCAACTAAAAGAGCATTCATACATTCATTTAGACAAATCTTCTTTGAGAATCCACTAAGCAAACATTCTGTTCTGCATAGGAACATCAATAGTGGCCAAGATAAGCTCTCAGGGTACTTGCATTCTAGAGGAAAGGGGAAGAGAACAAACCCGTAAACAAAAATAAACACACAAGATCATTTCTAAAGCAGTGCTGGGAAGTATACCGAGCATGGGCCACTGGGATTGAGAATGGTAAGAGTTGTGTGTTGGGGTGTAAATTGGGTGAGTGTGCTATTTTGATAGGGTCATGGTGAGCCCACTCTGAAGAGGTGACATTTTTGCTGAGACATAAATAAGTAGAAAGAGCTGGCTTCAGAGATTTGGGGAAAGGGTGTTTCGGGGAAAAGCAAGTTTCTCATACAAGAAGGAGTTTGGCTTGCTTGGGAAACAGAACGCGGGACAAGCACTGAGGCGAAGGGTTGGGGAGGTTGGATGCTGGACAGAGGCCTGAGAGCAGAAGTTATAGGAAAGGGGTAAGCCCTGGGATGGTGGCATCCAATTTACCCTTTGAGGGAACATGTCTGGATGCCACTGGGTGAAAACAATCATGAAGAACAGCATGGAATCTAGCGTGTGCATCTCTGTCTCTTCCTCTCTCAACCAAATACATTGTATCTTTTAATCCTTAGACAACTGTCCAAAACTTCTTTTTATTTCACTTTTGAGAATTGTTCTGAAAAGTTACAAAGCCCTCTGTCAAGGTAAGAGCCTCTTTGTTCCAAAATAGCTTAGGGAGTCTGTTTGTTTGTTTGTTTGTTTGGCTGATAGATAAGGCTCTAAGAGTCTCCCAACACCTGTGAACTTGCACAATCTCACAAGTCAGTGGTAACATAGTCCCAGGGTAGGTGGAGAAGGCTGGAGCCTGGGAATCATCTTATTCCTGGGCAAATCCCCAACGGAAGAGATGATGGATAGCTAACTATACCCCAGCTGTTCCATAAAAGAGATTAAGCTGCACCCTGTTTTATGACAGAACTGGAATGTTTGAACACAATTTGGAATAGTCACACTAACAAGGTCAAGTAAGAATTGAGGCAGCTAATTGGATAATTAATCAGATAGTTGAAATCCCTTGCCTCAAAAATTTTACGTAAAATAATTTAAACTGATATTTTCCCCTTAAATTATGATGCATCAGCTTACCACTTTATTTTTGTGATCTGATTTCCTTAAAAAAAACATATTTTACTATAAAAGAGGTTAATGGCTGTTCCCTTTATTTTGTCCATTTAAAAAGACTGTGTACTATTTTTATGTTTTATCCCAAGCATAACTGCTCTATTTATTTTGTCATTTTGTTAATGTCATCTTTTTTGTTTGTTTGTAATTCTAAGTCTAACCGATTATTCTCCAGCCCACCCCTTTCCGAATTTGCTTTCTTAATTCTCCCAAGTGCTAAATAATTCGTCAATATGGCTTCACCATATGTACAGAGCTCAGCAGAGAAGCAGCCGCTGGCCTTTGACACAACTCAGCCAACAAGCTCTTAACACGGAAGTTTGAATTTTGGCCACGTGTCCCTATTTACTGGTGAACGTTTAAGAATTTAATTAGGTGACTACCATTTGGAAGTTCTTACTTAGACAACTCATTTTGCACCATAATTCTCGAAACATTCTACGGAGTCCATCAGGGAATGACATATTGCCTGACATGATAGCATATTTTTATCTTTAAAACTTAATCTTAACAAGTAAAGTAAAACAAAAAATAAAACCCCAGCACGTTTTCTCTCCGGGGTTTTTCTTCTTTACTTCCCCCGTGCTGTTCAGCTAATTCCCTGCCAGGGAAGTATCGTTGTAACCAAGCCATCACACAAAGGCATGCCAAAGACACAAAGTGTTTATTTCTCTCAACAACAGAGCTGGCAATTTTCAGATTTCCTTAAGTACAGCCCCCCGCGAACCCTCACTACCTGTTTTAGTAACTTCCCACAGACATTCACGTTTTGGTAGATTCTGTGGCATTGTTTCGTAATGATCTTTAGGAGAGAGGGAAAAAAATTGCAGCAAATGTCAAAGCTCAGGATGTATTCAAGAGGCCTTCAAGTCACTGCCGATTCAGGATCTGCAAAATCACTAAAGCACTTACATCTCAATGTATGCCTTTTAAGGTCAGAAGCATCATAAAATCATGCAGGACATCTTGTTCTGCTCAAGTTCCTTTTCATTTTCCCATCCCAATAGCAGTTGCTCAAACTTCTGGAGAAAGGCAGTTTTTGATGTTCACCTGGAAGAGATTTTCTTGACAAAGAATTTGACGTATCAGTGTTTTCTTTCTTTTGTTCTTCTTCCCTCTTCTGTTTTCATCTGAAACTTAATATTTACGATCTCCAATATGTAAGATACAACAATGATTCTCCTCTCCCACATCGTCCTTAAAAAAAAAAAAAAGTGCGGTGTCTGCCTATGTCAGGATGATTTTGGTGAGTGAGTCAATGAATATAATTTGCCTCAGATCAGCTCAACACATCAGTCAATGTCATTAAATGGTCAAACATTCTAATTTCAAGTATGCTTCTGAGAGTCTAACTGCTGAAACCATAGAGCTTTGCTAAACCTCTATGGGGCTTAGGAGAAAAAGCAGGGAGAAGAAAAGAGGTCAGGATTGGCCATGTGTTTCCTTTTCACCCAGGAGAATGTGTAGTGTATCTGTTTATGTTATGTGGATTAAATAATTCCAAGGGTAGGAAAACCTTTAGACAGAGTGATTTCCAAAGGAGAAAAAGAAACAAATGTTAGGAACAACGTAATGTAGTAGAAGGAATATGCCCTGTAAAATCAACCAGATTGAAGTTCAAATTCTGTCTTTCTCAATGATCTTGTGACCTTGGGCAGGCCACTTGCCCTCTCTGAGTCTTATTTTCCTCAACTATAATATGAAGATTTTATAGTTGTACCTACCTAACTGGTTTGTCAGAAAAATTTTAAATTTGCTAATGGGCCAGGCGCAGTGGCTCACACCTGTAATCCCAGCACTTTCGGAGGCCAAAGCAGGAGGATTGCTTGAGCCCGGGAGTTTGAGAACAGCCTGGGCAATACAGTGAGACCTTACCTCTACAAAAAGAAAAAAAAAATTAAAAATTAGCTGGATGTGGTGGCACATGTCTGTAATTCTAGCTATTCAGGAGGCCAAGGCAGAAGGATCATCTGAGCCCAGGAGGTCAAGGCTGCAGTGAGCCGTGATCACACCACTGCACTCCAGCCTGGGCAACAGAGTGAGACCCCACCTCAAAACAAACAAACAAACAAAAATTGCTAATGGTATTCTAAGGACATGATAAGTTCTCTAAATGATAGTCTCTACCCATTCCCCAAGTCAAACTAAGTCTTGAATATTTATAAACGTAGAACACCTAAATTGAAGGCCACCAAAGCAAGAGGGTAAAAGGAAAAGCATTAAGAACAACAGATAAGCATCTGCAAAAAGCCACATTTCTGCTTAGTGGGTGCCCTTTCTCCTTTTATTGTTACTTGGTTGCTTGGCAACTTTAACCCAGCATCCCTAAAAGCACAGTGCCACCTGCTACCCCCAACTTTCAGGTTTTTAAAAAAGGAATCTTCTATTCAGAGAAAATTCACCTTTGTGGCAGTGCCATTTGAAGGAAGAAAAATATATGTTTTAAAAGGCACCTCAGCCAACACGAATACATCTCCCATTTAGCATTCGGAGATGAGAATATCATAATATTTAAATCAGTTGTGAGAACTTTCCTTAAAAAGAAAAAGGGGGGAATCCACCAGTTGAACACCCAGGGAGGCCACAGGGAGTTCGGTTACTATAGAGATTTGCTGCTGGCAAGTGGTATTGGGGAGCAGGGCGGTGTCGGCTGATTCTCTTTTATTTGTAATTTACGCATGTTGGCCTTTGTCTGAGTCAGACTGGGTTTGCCTGTTTCCCTGCCATTCTGCATGATGTAAGTGAAGAATGGCGATGCCAGGTGTCAGCCATTTCTCCAATTTGTGAACATTATTGAGGGTCAGAAGGACAGCAGAGGACACATGGAAGGTCCCTGCACTCAGGGTTTTGTCTGATGTTGGCAAAGGGTTGCAGCAAATCCCGTGGGACTCGCTGGGAGCAAAGAACTCCGCAAAATTCTCTTTGATAATCCAGAAATTGTTTTGAGACCCATTTTGGTCTTATTAATCCTGGCTTCATAGAACCTTGTTAACGATTCATTTTTATTCTCTGGTAAGTGCAAGAAGGAAAATAAGATAGAATGCTTTGTGTCTTATCCCATCTTCCTGTGGTAAATGTGATCCTTGAAAATAAATTTACAGTTGCCTAACTTGCCAAGTAATTGTCTTTCCAACAGTGCGTGGGTGCTGGATGGAAAAGTGGGTATTAATGGTGCTTCTCAAACCCTCTTCACACTTACCCTGGATTAGGCCACAGAAAAATGTCAGTTCCACTGACAATTAAATGGAGTCAGTTCTATATTCTCAAGAAAGGAGTAAAGAGATTAATACTTTATAGACACCTTCCTTTAGTCTCTGTGAGCCTTGGACGAAGAAAGGCAAGCCTTAGAAATGGGCTTCAGTAGATGTCAACTAATAAATACTCATTTCCATAAAATTTAAATGAACCTAGTAAAATCTACCTCTTGCTGTGCAAGAGCCCATCTCATTACTCAAAATAGCAGCATTGCAATCATGGGAAACCACACCCTCCACGGCCGAGGTGCTTGTAGTGAAGTCACAGCTAATTTCCCCATGCTCGTCCACAGAGGTGGTGAAAATGAGTAGCCAGACCTCTTCAAGTTCTTTCTGCTCTAGGCCATATCTCCTTCCAACCACGTGTACCTTATGAAATAATAATTTTCAGATGCAGGGCTGCATTTTGATTAGCCAGAAGACATAGCAATGACTTCTTTTTCTTACACTACACACAGGCCCCAGTCCAAATACTTAAATACTTAAAAACTGCATTTCAGAAAATTTCAGAACTTTAGATACCCACCAAGAGAAGGACCCAGGTGCTGCCCCTGCTGTGTTTTGCATTTTAAATGACTTTTAAGCAATGATGATGTCAATCTTGTTGAGATTTAATTGCTTAATCAGAGACACCATTTCTTCAGTTAGACAAATATTTCCTTTAAAACTCATCTTTTGGCCGGGTGCTCATGGCTATAATATATGCTCATGCCTATAATCCCAGCACTTTGGGAAGCCGAGGTGAGAGGATTGCCTGAGCCCACATGTTCAAGAACAGCCTAGGCAACTTGGCAAGACCTCATCTCTACAATAAATCAAGAAAAATTAGCCAGGCACAGTGACTTGTGCCTGTAGTTCCAGCTACTTGAAAGGCTGAAGCAGAAAGATCACCTGAGCCCAGCAGGTTGAGGCTGTGGTGGCCGTGAGTATGACACTGCCCTCCAACCTGGGCAACAGAGTGAGATTCCAACTCAAATAAATAAATAAATAAATCCCATCTTTTAATTTTTAAAAGCTTTCATTTAAATTTAGGCAAAATTAAGATATCCATATTTTCATCAACAGTAGCAAAACTGGAAGGTGGCTTACACAAATACTGATATCTGAGATAAGCTGTTTTCTATGAAGATTGAATAGTATCTCAGGCAGTTATTACATAAAGTTTTCAAGCAATTGAAATGTTTTTAGTCACTTGAGATATGCTCAAACTCCCACCCATCGTTAAATCCAGTGTCCTCTTGAAATTTCTGAGTTCCCGGGAAGTTTATTTTTCTTAGCACTTCTGACTATGATAAGAAGACAATATGGGGTCTAAGATAAGAACATAGATGCTAGAATCAGCCTGCCTAGAATTAACTAGCATGTGACCTTGGACAAGATAAGTAATCTCTCTGTTCCTAAGTTTCCCCATTTGTGAAATGGGGGGAAATAATAGGTCTGTTTTGTAGATGTTGGGTAGATTCAAAATGTTGAACTTGTAAGCACTTTGAACAGAACTTACCATGTAGACTCATTTTTGCTTCTACAGTATTCCTTTTTTCCACTATCGTCTTTGTAGAAATGATTTAATCACTTCCCTAGAGTTGACCCAAGATGGGCACAGCCCTTTCTCCTTAATCATTGACCATCCCCAACCCCCACACATTTTAACTCAAATAATAGTCTTGTAATAAACTTGTGTACAAGGATAGAGGTGATTAGAGCAAATATCCTAATATTTAGTTAGAGTTCCCAGTACTTAACATGTAGAGTTTTGTACCATAACATTAAACTACTTGTAGCTTACCGTGTTACGGCGTAATTGAATACTTCCTCTGTGCTTCCAGCCTCACCTGCCATGTTGTTTGTTTCCTTCTTCACATTTCACCACCCCATGGAAAAGAAAAGAAGCAAAAACAAAAACAAGAAACAAAAAAAACTTCTCTCTTCATCAGTAGACCTGTAAAATTTCCTGCCCCAAACCTAAACTCACCCCCAACTTACTGCACATAGCAAAGACCTATAATGAACATTTTAGATGCTGAAAACACCTGGTTCTTATTCTCAATTTGACCTTAGCCGAAAGACCAAGAAGTGATCCAGATATTATGGTTTTCTGCCCCCATTAATCTGGGTAAGAAAAGAGGGGTATGCTACACTCAAGGAGAAGGTCATAGTCTGTTGTGGTTTTAGAGAACCAAGTTTGTTTGTTCTTTCTTTCCTTGTCTTCTTTCCTTCCCTCCTTTTTCCCTCTTCTCTTTCTCCTCTCTCTCTCTCTCTCTCTCGCTCTCTCTCTCTCTCTCTCTCTCTCTCTCTCTCTCGCTCTCTCTCTCTCTCTCTCTCTCTCTCTCTCTCTCTCTTTCTCTCTCTCTCTCTCTCCCTTCCCCCTCTCTCCCCCTCTTTCTCTTTCTCCCTCTCTCTCTTCCCCTCTCTCTCCTCTTTCTCTCTTCCCCCCCACCCTGTGTAATGGTCATTCAGCTTGCTGGTCAGAGTAATGTCTACACTGGGACATTCTGAGCTACCCCAGACAAGAGACTATCTAGACTCATAAGAAACATTCCTTCCACAAATGTCAGGCAATCACAAGCTCTCTTTATTCCCTACTCTCATAGTTTGGTTCTGGTTTTAAGTTGGCCATAAGAGATGCCTGGAAGATCTCACCTTAAATGGGCTGACTTTCAGGATCTGGCTCCTCAATGAGAATCACAGATGTATGATATAAGATGGTGTTCGGCTGCAAGTAACAGATTTCACGGCAGCAGGAACTGAACTTTCTCACCTAGTAAGAGGAAGCTGCTCCAGTGGTTCTGCTCACTCATATTAGTGCCTCTGGGGTTCTTTTAGCCTCGCTTCTTGTGCTTTCACCCTGGCCAAACAAGATCCCTTTCTCTGGGAGCATTGCAAACATGTGCAAGGTGGAAAGACTGAGTAGGGCCACCACAAAGCTCATCTGCTCTTCTTGCCAGAAATCCAAATACTTCCTGGCCTGCTCTCCCTCTTGGCAGAATTCCAGTGGCATCACCAAAACTGCCACACCTAGATGAAAGGAAGGCTGAGAAAAAGGAGGATTTTGCTTTCCCAGCCTCTACAGTAGAGGAAGCAGAGCAAAGCCAGGTGGTGACAGCTCTAGAATTAGCCATCCAGTGGGATCAGCCACTCAAGAGGGAGATTTGTAGATTGGAAGTGATTGGGTTTTTGCTGTCGGATCTCTCTGCTTATCCGCTACACAATGCCAAGAGTCTGCATGAAACCTTGGGGAGGAAAAAAAATCAGCTAAATATTTAGATGATTGCCGACATGGGGAACTTGCCGTTGGCAGTAAAGATTTATTAAGCAAGTTACAAAACAAGATGTCATTAAACAGTTTGAAAGCATGCCCTCATAATTAAGAAAGGAGAAGGTTTCTAATTTGGGTAATGAAATCTGTGGCTCATGAGCAATTATTTTATTAATATTTATTGTGTGCCTACTGTGTGCCAGGTACCTCATGGATTAATCCCATGAAACAGCAACAATAAAAAAGATGCCCTAATGCCAAACCTACTGGTAATAATAGCTGCCATTTATTGGACACTGACATTCTACCAAGCAATGTGTTCAGCATTTTTTTTATTTTTTATTTTTTTGAGTCAGAGTCTCACTCTTGTCCAGGCTAGAGTGCAGTGGCATGCTCACAACCACCACAGCCTCAACCTGCTGGGCTCAGGCAATCCTTCATCTCAGCCTTCCCAGCTAATTTTTGTACTTATTGTAGAGATGAGGTCTCGTCAAGTTGCCCAGGCTGGTCTCAAACCCCTGGACTCAAACAATCCTCTCACCTCCGCCTCCCAAAGTGCTGGGATTACAGGCGTGAGCCTCCAGGCCCTGTGTGCTCAGCATACATAACATAACAATAGCTTAAACTCACAACAACTCTAAGAAGTAGATATAATTGCTCTCAACTTGTACACAGAGTGAGGAAACTGTTTGCTTTGTCTGAGACAGTAGGGTTTTTCAGGACACAGGACTCTAAGTTCCAAACAAGAGAAGTCCCAGGCAAAGTTACTTAGAAATGAGGAAAGTGAGGCTGAGTGCAGTTAAATGACTCCTCCAGGGTAATGCAATCAGCATGCGAAGTTTCTAGAATCCAATCCAAAGCTGCCTGTTGCCATGGCCCTGCCCCTCCCAGACTGCAACCTGATTCCCAAACCTCCTCTAGAACCCAGAACTCTCACCACTTTCTTTCCCTGCCTCTTCCACCCATTCTGCTTCTTCTTTTAGACCCAGACACAATAGCGCTGACCCACCTCCTTTTTGAGCTATAGAGCTCACAAGAAATCCCCGGCCCCCTGTGGAGGGGCTTGGGTGGTCTTTCAGGGGCCACCACCACTGAGTAATGGCAGCTCTGTTTTGACCCTTCAGCACAAAGTGCCGTATGCTCCCTTTAGCCCTTTCTCTAGGCCGTTAGTATTTAATTGCCTGCAGACTGTTTCTCAGCCCTGGTTTCACATTAGTGTCACCTGGGGAGCTTTTACAACACGCTGAAGCTGGCACCATTGATAGCAGAATCTCCAAGAGTGGGCCTGGATGCAGGAATTTATTTCACTTTTTAAAAAATTGAGGTTATCTTATCTACAGTCGAGTGCATAAATGTTATGTGTAAAGTTCAATGGATTTTACATACGTGCACACCTAGGTAACCACCCCTCAGATCAAAATAAAGAATATTTCCCACACCTCGGGAGGTTCCCTTATGGGCATGAATATGTTTTTAAGCCCCCAGAGGTGATTCTAATACACAATCAGATTGGAGCACTACTGGTTTTGGGCCTAGACCCTCCATAACCAGAGAGGATTTGCCTTGCAGAAAATAGCAGTGGCTACAAGTTCCTCTCTCACTAGACAGAGAAGAGAAAAGAGCCCTCAGTAGGGCTCTTTTATATTAATTTGTATTATATTTATTTGTATACATATTCTTTTCCTATGACAAGGTGAGCGTCTTAGAAATAGCATCTTGCCAAGAGCCTAGCAAAGGGCTTTTGCATAGTACATAGTTACCAAATGGAGGGGAGAAAAAAAAGAAGAAATAAACACATGCATTGGGGAGTCGTGGTTGGCCTCCATTGAGGTTACTCAGGTTTCTCTGGGAAGACAGAGAGCAGCAGTTAGTCTTTTTTGTGGGGTCTGCTTTTTTTCTTTGACCTAAGAAGGGTGAGTTCAGGAAAATGTTGATTCTGGGTCTTGTTCTTTGGCAGAGTTCACACTCGGTCTGTGCACAAGTGACACCAGTGACTTGTAGTGTAATCCGGCCGTGTTGAAAGCTCATGTCAACCTCTAAATGGGGGAAAGCAGGGCGTCTCGATGGTAATGTGTATGTATGTACACGTGCAGCCAGAAAATAAGCTGAGGACTCAGGGAAATTGATGTTGTACTAGCAAAAGGCCACCGACACTTAGGAATGATCCATGTCGAATGCATGTCGAGCTGCCCTGGGTCACCGGGGGAAGCATTTTTTTTTTAACGTATGGAACTTACAAGTTTGAAAAATATGTATTTTGCCTGGAGGGCAGTTAAAAAGACTTTATTGTGTCAGCATCCCCAGATCATTTATACATTTTTCTGCCCACATATTTTATTCATAATGTCTATTTTATTCTCCTTTATTTTGTCAAGTTAGTGTTCGACATTACTGCATTCTCTTGGAAAACAACCCATTATCAGAACGAAGCCACGTGACTGTGGTTAAACTCAAGTGCGTTGTAAGGCATGGTTAAAAATCAGCACCATGTCTAAGCAACCGGGAGGGTTATGGGGCTTGGGCTTGAGGTTTATTATTGTATCATTCCTGAAGCCTTGATTGGGGCAGGAGGTGGGGAGGAGAGGTATGACTTAACAATGACAGGGGACTCTAGGAACAAAAGACTGAAGGCCATTCAAGTTCTTCACATCGAGGAAGGACCAAGGCTTGGTCACCAACAGGCAAGACAGAGCAGAATTCACACATACCACCCCACAAAATGACAAACAGAACAAAATACAAATTACTTGCTTTTCATGAATTCTCTCTGGTAGCTCAGGAGATCTTGGGAAATGACTGTCTGGAGGTGAGGGCTCAAAAACTTGTATTTATTCAAAGAATGACTGCTCTGTTGCTGTTAGGGCACATAGAGTGCTAGGCTACTCCAAGGAGGGTTTCTACTGGAATTGGGTTCTAGGCTGAAGATGTGAGAATCTGAGGATATTAGATCTTCTTCCTGCCCACCCACCCCCACTCCCATCCCAAAACAAAGTATGCAAAGTCCTTCATCAAAAACAAATAGAAGAATGAATTTATCAAAGAGGAAGAGAATGAAAAAGAAGAAATAGAAAAGAAAGGGAAGAGGAAAAGAGGGAAGAACAAATGTATCAAAGAGGAAGAAAATGAAAAAGAGAGAAAAAAAGAAAGGGAAGAGGAAAAGGAAAGGAAGGGAGGAAGGAGGGAAGGAAGGAGGGAAGGAAGAAAGGAAAGAAATAAGGAAAGAAACCATTGCACCTTAGACCCATGTTAAGGAGACAGTTCATGAGAAGGAGTTTTACAAATAAGAAGAAAACATTTTATTCTCCAGGGCAACAAGCATGATATAAATTTCCAGTGTATTTCACACACATCTCCCAAATTAGCATGCTTCCAATGGAGTGATATTACCATATTAACATTGCTTCTTCCTCAGCTGTGTCTGTCTTGACCTTTGCAAGACATGTCTGTTAGCCATGAGATGTTGTATTTCAGTGCATATAACTTTCCTGTCATTCAAAGTCATTTGAGAATGGATAGACTAAACCCTCCTGACTTAGATTATTCTTTCGATCTGATAGAAAGTTTTGGTCATGATAAGGGAGTTCATGGATTTCCTTTAGTGTGTGTGCTCTGTGAAACACCGGTCCCAAAACCCAGGATACAAAGGTCAGAAGGTTCATGATCAAATAGGTATAGAAAATGCTGCTGACTCCATCTTATTATTGGACAGTCCCAGTGGACTTGAGCAAATGAATAGCTTGAGAGGTCCTGAAATAAAGAAAACTGTTAAACCTCTAACTCCACCCTTCCTAACTGTATCTAACCATAGAACCGTTTTTTGTTCTCCACTTGGAACCCTTTGAAACAAGGCAAGGTCCCAGGAGACAGGCGGGTCAACTAGTTCAACTTTTTATTTTACAGACAGGGAAATAGAGGAACAGAAAGAAGTCTTTGGTCTGTGGAGGGTCGCAGAGATGGAATTAGAACCAAATGACTCAAGACAAATGCATTCACCCTGATGGGCCCCTATTGGACTAGATCAGAGGTTCTCAATTGGTAGTTCTTAAAATAGCCTTGAATGTGTCATCAAATTCTGATTAACATGTGTATTTGTTCTCTGTTGCTGTGTAACTAATTACCCTAAACTTAGAGGCTTGAAACAACTTGTTTATTGTTTCACAGCTTGTGCATCAGGAGTCCAGGCACAGGTTAGGTGGGTCCTCAGCTTTTGGGCCAGGCTGCAGTCTCATAAGAGGCTTGAGCGGGGAAAGAGCCACTTCCAGTCTCTCTCACATTGTTGGCAGAATTCATTTCCTTGCAGCTCTAGGACTTAGGGCTCTGGTTTGCTGCTGGCTGTTGACTGGTGGCCACCCTCAACTCCTAGAGGCCACCTATAATTAGACCTCTATCCTGTGAGGTTCCCCAGCCTGACCACTTACTTCAGCAAGGCCAGCAAGGAAAAGCATCTCTTGCAAAATGGAAGTCAAGTCCTGTGCATCATCAGCATGAAAATGACATCCCATCCCCATCATGCTGCCATACTCTGTTGGTTAAAAAGCAAGTTATAGGTCCCACCCATAATAAAGGGAAGGGAGACACAAAATGACATGATCACCAAGAGGTGAGGATCATAGGGACCACTGTAAGAGTCTGGCTGCCACAATGTACAAAATTTGTTTTTGCTGAAAACAAGCATACCATTACAGAGATATCTGGTCAGGCGGAACATTATGCTGAAATGATCATCCTATATGCTGTAAAGCAAGATATGCCTTGCAATAAGCTAAAATGAGAGTTATAGCACAGAGCAGAATTGCATCTCACAAGGTGTAAACCTCTAAAAGCAGCTTGTAAAAGGAAAATTACCTATAGTCAAAGTTACCATTAAAAATCTTTTAAGCCATTCATAAAGTACAGTATACTTGTTTTGTGCATTACTATGTTGTGCATTACCTTAAACTGTAATTCTTATGCAGCTGAAGTTTGAAAATTATTCAGCCAAACTGAAGGAAAGTCTATACTCAGAATCTGGACATTCGAACCATCTGCCTTAGTAAAAAGTCCTAACAGTAAAGCAAATATGGATGAAGACTATTAAAGCACTTTTTCTGGATGCAAGTGCATTTTATTCCCTTTTTAAAATATGCTTTTACCTGGGCAACATAGCGAGACCTCATCTCTACCACAAAAAATAAAAAAATTAGCCCAGCACGTTGGTACACACCTGTAGTACCAGCTACTCAGAAGGCTGAAGCGGAAGGATCACCTGAGCCAGGAGGTCGAGGCTATGGTAAGCTGTGATCGCACTACTGCATTCCAGCCTGGGCAACAAAGTGAGACCCCAACTCAAAAAAAAACAGTATTTTCTTCAGAAATCTTATAACATGCTAAAAGGTTTGTTTTTGTTTGTGACAATTAAATGAGATAATATACATGAAACAAATCAGCCCTAGGCCTAGCACATGGTAGGCACTCAAGGAATTTTTGCAGGCTTTGAATTTACACTTTGATCAGATACTTAGATACAGGTACACTGCCTTTGACAAGCTGTAGAGAAAACTCGACTATGTGTGCCCTACTTGTCCAAGTCGGTATTTTCTGTATTTTCCCAGCAACTCCCACCCTCATGAGCACTGGGCTCATCTTCATGGGGTGAAAGTTCTACAGCCAATGCTTTTTTTTTCTTTTTGTGAGTCAGGGTCTCACTCTGTCACCCAAGCCAGAGAGCAGTGGCACAATCACAGCTCACTGCAACCTCAAACTCATGAGCTCGCATGATCCTCTTACCTCGGCCTCCCAAGTAACTGGGACTACAGGCACACATCATGACACACAGTTAATTTTTTTTATATTTTTAATTTTTGTAGAGACAAGGTCTCACTATGTTGCTCAGACTGGTCTTGAACTCCTGGCCTCAAGCAGTCCTCCCACCTTGCCTCCCAGAGTGCTGGGATTTCAGGCGTGAGCCACCTACCCAGCTCTATTTGAATGAGCAAATAAGACATCTTACCTGTAAGGATGCAACTCCACTTGAACGACAAGCCTAGAGTAAGGAAAGCTAATATGTTCTGGAGGGATGCAATAAATATGTCTTGTGAGCATATAAGAGAGTAAGATCAGGGCAGTAGGGCTTCCTATTCAGCAGTCCAAACACCTGAACACTCTTACCCACACCAGGAGACATGGAGACACGTCTAACTTGCTCCCTTTGGGTTAAATCTGCCACCAGCATGTCTGTCTTTTGACGATATGTAACACACACCAAAAGGGTCAAAACCCTGAATGGCAGTGATTGTTCTCTTATCCCTCCTGCCCTAAAAAGATTTAGGGTTCTAAGTCTGGGGTAAAAAATTCAAAAGAGACAAGAGTCAGGCAGGTAGCACAAATGAAAAGTGCAGACAGAAGACAGAGGGAGAGAAGTTGCATGAAGTGGCAAGCAATTGCTCTAGCTCTCTAAAGGAATTCAGTCAAAACTGTGGGTACTTCTCCAAGCACCATGTGGATGAACCATAACAGGCTTGCAGCTGGATTCCACCAATGAGCACATTGTTCCAAGTTCTTAAGGGCCTGCAGGTGGCAAGGTCTGTTTATACTGTCACCAAAACTCCTAGATTTTTTTTTTAACAAAAAGGAAATATTGTTACCCTTTTTTGTGGAAACAAAAGAGTAGATTTTATGTTGGTCTGACCACACTGAATCGTTAGAGATTTGAGATGATACCTCATTCAAATTCTCGAACTTGTAGCCACATACCACTGGACAAGGTTAGGAGGAGGTAAAATTTTTATTTCCATTTTCTTTCCATGAAGGACTGTTTCTCCGTAACTCTCACTACTGTTATCCCTTCTGGTTATAAGTGAAATACAGATTTGGAATATCATTTTTATCTGCACATATTTAAAATGTAATGTCCAAATATTATGCTGCTTGAAAAGAGACACCTGTCCAAAAAATTCCCAGGAAGGTTTTAGAGAGTGCACTTAAGCTCAGATTTAGACACAAGTAAAGCTCATTTTTCATTTAGTAGAAACCTTCAGACTAGCCAAGACTTGGAATACATGCTGAACATTTTGCAAATACAGCAATGCCTCATTTATTTGACGTGGGCTGTTCCATGTAAATGCATTTTCCACATAACTGAAGCTTATCCTGTGCACATCAAATCATACATTTATTTTAGCCATTTTGTATGGGAATCTGAGAGTGCATTACACACTTCCCTACCTCCTTAAATAGAAGATGAGAAACATAATTTAATCTTTGCGATCTGACTGAGGGTCATAGTCATGAATAGCAAGTATTGGGCTTCTCTGGGCTGAAATAAAGGATTGCCTTCAGGTCCCTACAGCATAAATGGAGTTGTTTGACTTCACTTTGTAGGAACTGGGGTTTCCATGCCTTTGAGATCTTGCCTACCAGCTTCCCATCTAATCCTTCAGTGCTCTCATTGTACCTAAAAGTCCTTTTTGTTCCCAACCACTTAAAACGTGTCTCTTCTACAGAATAGGAAGGTAAAATAAAGCGAATACCTTACCTGGTTGACTCAAAACGTTGAATTATTTTCCTGTTTTTAATATATTCTTGTACTTTGCTAACCCAAACAGGCTCCTTGTCCTCTCCTGGACTCTGTTCCACCAACTAAAAAGTGAGAGAATTGCACATAAAACATCTCTAAAATTCACAACAATGTAATTCCAATTTGCAAAATTTTATACCTACTGTCTTTTTGGCTCTGAGGTGAACAAACCAGTTAAAATTGTGCTTAAACCTTATGCATGTGTGTCCTGGGTGAGCCCAGTGTTGCTAGAAACAGAATGCATTGGCTGTGTGTGCCTTTATTTGCTGATTGGATCTCAGTTAGATTCTACATGTTTGAGGCTATTAGAGAAGTGACCTCTTAGTAGCTAAAATATGTTGTTTCAGTTATCTGTTGCCGTGTAATAAAACAGCCCCAAACTTGGCCATTTAAAGCAACAATGGTTTGTTATTTCTCTTGATTCCATGGGTCAGAAATTCAAGCAAGGTTCTGAAGCTGTTGTGCTTGATCTGAGAAAGTGCCACTGCATCCAGCTGCAAATAGCCTGGGTTGAGAGGTCAAAGGAGTCCTTACTCATATGTCTGGTGCCTCTCGAAGCTCCTCTACCTGATTTTTCTCCTCCCGTGTGGTCTCATTCCAAAATCTAGTCCTAGCTTTTGGGCAGCATGGTGGCTGGCTTCCCCCCAAGAGAAAGTAAAAGCTACTAAGCCTTTTAAAGGCTATGCCAAGAATTGGCATGCCATCACTTCTACCGCATTTTATTGGTCAAGACAAGTCACAACTCAAGGAGATTCCAAAAAAAAGGGGACACAGACTCCACTTCCTGATGAGTGAAATTGTCTGCATGAATAGGAAGGGAAGGAACTGGTGGCACCCATCTTTGAAAGCTCTGCCATATGCTTGAATACATCTTCACATTATACTTTGGAAGACTAGAGGTTTCCTTTCAACGTCAAAAGTATTAATTAGCTTTGATGTGCCTAATCATTGTCTTAAGTAGTGTAGGTTTGGTAAATAGCTCTTTTCCTCTGGGAAAGAAATAAAAAGGAAACCCACATTTTTAATTGGATTCTTCTCTTGAAGTGAATTCCAAGTCTGTGTTTTCTCTTGTAAACATACAGCAAAGTTTGCACATTTTGATACTGTATTTGATGAATCAAAGTGAAATCATGGGAAAGGAAACATTACCTCTTTCTGAACTTTCTGTATAGGCACGCTTGCCTTTGGTTGTTGTCAAAATTCTCTGCAAGTGTTTGCCCAACAAACTGAATGAAATAACTGCAATATTCTATGAGCTCTTTTATCAAGGGAAAATAGGTTCCTTTCTCCTCTAGGTTTTTGTGGATTTCTTTTTTTTTTTTTTTGTCTGCCCTGTTGTTCATTCACTTACTTATTTATGCAGATTGTCTCAAGCATATTCTATGTGCCAGGCTTTAAAACAGGCAGCGAACAAGACAAACATCACTCCACTCTCCTGGAGCTGATATTCTAGCATGGAAGATGGATAATAAAGAAATAACTAATCCATTATAACTGCAATGAATGCTATGAAGGAAAAGTATAAAGGATGGATGCTGGATTGCGGGGACCCAACTTGGTATAAGAAATAGGTGGAGGCCTCCTAAAAGACGTGGTGTTTAATTTGCGCTCTAGAGCTGGATGGGTGTCTGCTAGGTGGAAAAAGGAGTTGGACCAGAGGGAATTTCAGGCAAAGAAAAGAACACACACAAAGACCCCTCAGAAGGAAATGGGAAGTAGTGGGCTCAAGGAATTGAGAAAACCTAACATGGCTGGAATAACAAAAGCCTGGGTGAAGACTGTGTGATGTTGAAACTAAAATAGCTTTTAAATGTTTTGAAAACATGGACAAAATACTTAAACTTTCTGAACTTCAGGGTGAGGAAGAGAAAGGAAAATTGTGGCTTTTCTTCCCCAACCATCCTGACCTTCAATGAAACATTAACGGGAATCTCACCCAACTTGTTGTTGAGGTTTTGAGTTTATGGATAGCCTCTTCTAGGTGCCAGGCATAGTAACTACATGCTGGGATTACAAAGATGAATAACAATAGGTACACAATAAAGAGGAATTAATTGAGAGAAAAGGACAGGGCCCTCTGGAGGCCCTCAGCCTACTTGGTAGGAAGTGGGGGTAGGAGGATGGAGGGATAGAGGGCATCCTAAAATGCTGTTGGAACTAGGATGAAAAATTTGGGGGGTCCAGTCATGTTAGATTAAGATCTTCAGCAGCCCTGAGGTCAGAAAAGCTTATTCTGCCTCCCTTTTATCCAAATGCATTTCAAAATAGTATTTCATGTTTTAAAATGACAAGAAAAGGATGTACACTGAAAAGAAAAACAATTCTTTCCGGGTTTTTTTAAAAACATGTAATTTTGGCAAAGTTCATCAAAGCTGAACTCATTTTGTTATCTATTTACTTATTTATGTCCAACTTTGGGAGTCCTTACCTTGCCAGTGAACTAAGCACATAAGTCCTACCTTTTGAGTATTTAGGAGAGATCTCAGTATAAAACAGGTCAGAAAGGGCAGATTCATTCTACGGGGGTGTTGGGATGGGGTGGGAAAACAGGAAAACTTCCTACAGGAGGTGCCAATTAAGCCTCGTCTTAAAAAGTGATACACTAATTAGGAAACAGATTCTGACCGCTACTTTTTAGAAGTCCCTAATATAACAGAAGCTTAAATAAGAAACTTTACTGCCCTCTTACATAAACCATAAAGATATAAACAGTTCCAAGACCAATATGGTGGATTGACAGTGCCCTGATCTCTGGCTCCTTTGAAATTATTGCTCTGCCACCCTCAACACTTGGCTTCCATTTCATGCTCTAAAATGGCTGCTCAGCTCCTGCCATTACATATGATTCTAGGCTGCAGGAGGAAAAAAGCTAACATGCTCATTCTTTCTAAGGGAGCCACCCAGTGTTGCTCACATCCCATTGGCCAGGCCTAGTCACATGGTATGTCTAGCTGCAAAGAAGGCTGAGTACTGTAGGCTTTATCTAGGTGACCATGTACAGCTCAAATTCAGGGGGTTCTATTACTAATGGAAGAAGGAAAGAATGGACATTGGAAAGCAATTAATAGTTGTTGCCACAGACAGGAGTTTTGAGGCGCTTATGAGTGTTGCCCATGAGGTTTTATAATGTCCATTTCACAAAAGAGAAAAATGAGACACAGATAGGCTAATGTAGAGAAAGTATCATAACTAGGCAGGGATGGGTAAGTGCATCGTCAGTATAATGAAACCCAGGAAAACCTCTGCTGCTTTTTATTATTACCATTCACTAGTGATGCCAACAATGTCAGCAACCAAATACTCTTCCCCAATGGGGCAGATGTTCCCACCGCTTCCCACCCTCAAGCCACTGCCAAGGCAGAGAATGCTGGAAGTGAAGTCCAGGATATCTTGAGGCTAAATAAACAATGAGGAAGGAAGAGAGCAGTGGGGCACCTCTTCTCTAACACACACACATGCTCACACACACACACACACACACACACACACACACACACACACACGCTTCTCTTCTTAGTACTGACTGACTCCTTTACCATTTATTAATAAATTCTCTCCTTGAACCCAGTTTTTTCTGGTATTTAAGGACCTGATCTTATAGAATAGAACCCCTTGAATTTGAGCTGAGTACTGTACATGGCCATCCAGATTAAGCCTACAGTACCCAGCCTTTCTTGCAGCTAAGCATACAATGTGACTAGTCCTGGCCAATGAAATGTGAGCAACACTGGGTGGCTCCCTTAATAACAAGAACCGGTTAAATTTCATTCAAATTCTGGCTCTCTCATTTCCTGGGTCTGCCACTTAGAATATGGCAGTGAGTTTACAGTCTATCTAGACAGGACGGTGGCCCTCAAACTTCAATCAGCATGAGCCAGAACCACCTTGGGTCTTGTTAACACACAGACTGTGGGGTTGCATCAGGCAATTTGGGGTGGTGCCAGAGACTCAGAATTTCTAACAATTCCCAAATGATGATGACACTGTTGGTCTTGAGACCACATTTTGAGAACCACTAGAAAGAGGAAGGAAGGATGTTTTACCTTTTGTCTTAGTGACTGCAGTCATAACAGGATTTGATGTCATGGGAAGCTGCAGGAGGTTTAACTGGTTCTGAAAACTGGAAGTATACTGTAATAACACATTATGCTATCTAATGATTTACAATTTTCACTTTTCCTTCATGAAGCCCAAGTATTAATATTATCAATAATAATAATAACTGTATCAGTCTGGTTTTGTGTTGCTATAAAGAAATACCTGAGGCTGAGTAATTTATGAAGAGAAAATGTTTATTTTGGCTCATGGCTCTGTGTGGCACCAACATCCGCTTCTGGTGGGGATTAAGGAAGCTTACAATCATGGTGCAAGGTGAAGGGGGAGCAGGTGTGTCACATGACAGGAGCAGAAGCAAGAGAGAGAAGGTAGTGCCAGGCTCTTTTGAGCAACCAACTGTCACATGAACTAATAGAGCCAGAACTGACTCATTACCATGAGAACAGCACTAAGCTCTTCATGAGGGACCCACCCCAAGATCCAAGCCCCTCCCACCAGGCCCCACCTCCAACACTGGGGATCACGTTTCAACGTGAGGTTCAGAGAGTACAACCATATAAACAATATCGACAGCTAACAATTTTCATCAGCCCCACTCAGTGTTAAGCTCAATGAGACAGGAACATCTAGAGTCTAATACTGCCTGTCCCACAATGACTGCCCAATAAATACCTATTGAACTCTTGAATTTTTCGAGTTCTTACTAGGTACCAGGCATTATGCTATATAGTTTATGGCCATCATTTCCATTAATCCTCAACATAACCATGAAGTAGGTCTTATAATTATTCCCACTTTTCAGATGGGGAAATTGAGACTCATGGAAATTAAGTACCTTACCAAGGGCCATTTATCAAGAGATGGCCAAGCCAGGCTTTAACCCCAGTTCTTCTTAACCCCAAGGCTTCCTCTTAATCCCTCTCTATTACAGGAGTCAACAGCTGAAGGCCAAATCCTGCTCACCACCTGTTTTTGTTGGACTTATGACTTAAGAATGGTTTTACATGTTTAAATACTTGAAAATCATTGAAAAGAATCCGAATAAAAGAATACTATCTCATGACTCGTGAAAGTTGGGATTCAGATTCTGGCATCCCTCAATAAAGTTTTATTGGGAGCCAGCTACACCCATTTGTTGACACATAGCATCTTTTCCTCTTGAGTAGTTGCTACGGAACCCAGATGGTTTCCAGAGCCAAAGCTATTTACTATCTGGAACTTCACAGAAAACATTGCCAATCCCTGCTCTTTGGGTTCATATTATCCTTTTCATAATGCAATATTCAAGGAGAAATTGTTCCAGGTGAAAGTCATCACAATTAATTGTTTCTTTTCTTTTTTTAATAATACCCTGTTTCAACGAGCTGCCTACAATCCCACCATTAAAGCTTCAGTGTTTTAGCTTAATGCTGGCTTCAAGTAGTGCTTTTCAAGAAGCAAATTCCCCTGAGAGCAGTAGCTCATTATTTGGTTAATAACAGTGTAAGAAAGCAGTGTGGTGTTTAGCAAAAGGCAATGGTCCAAGGAACAGGCCACCAATATTCCCAGATGCTACAATGTCTAAGTTTTCCAGTCTCATTTCCCAGCATGAAAGATGCTTATATGACCCAGGCTTGTGGTACCAAGAGTCTCCAGCCAGGCTGAATTCCCTGGTCGTGGACAAGCTATGCTGGGGACTTATCCTATTTGCTGGATCCCAAAGAATCGAAGATAAGGATTAGAATGGTCATGTTCACACAGAGCATTGTTGATTGTGTTTCATCCTTTTAAATATGTGTAAGTCATAGAAAGCTCTGCAGTCAAAAATATTGACTGCATTGATCTCTGCCAACCACAGCAGAAGCCCACGTGGGCTGCCGTGGAGAGGCTGTGAGATACTTAAAATAAAGATGTTATCAGATGGAAGATGCCTGCCTCCTCCCCTCCCCCACCATGGAAGCAAGTGCAAATTGAAAACGCACGGATGCCAGTCAGCAAAAGGAAAAGTACTTTTGCAGTTCAACAAGAGCATCAGCATGCAGGCCTCGTGTCCAGAGGCACGTGCCATGGCAGCGAGAATACAAATGTCTGCCACATGCACGGATTTTACAAGGAGTGTGTTGGAGGGAATCATATTACAAGGCCTGGTGAGCCTTGTAATATGTTGGTTTCTTTACCAAGAGCAGCCCCTTTGTCATCCAAGGAAAAAAAGACATTGCCCACCATGAGTCCCCTTTTTGCACACGCAGTCCATGTCCTGGAGTGAAATATTTATATATCAGTCCTTTCCTTGGTTAATCAGCCTTCCATTCTGCAAGGTGGCCTATTCCAGGTTGGCCCCTCTGCTGAATGTTAGAGACAACGTTTCCACACTTGAGGAAGTCGATGGGGAGACAGGAACATCCAATTGGAAAGTCAAAGGGCCAGGCACATAATAGGAGCTCAGACGTTATATGTTAAATAAATGACTAGGTGAGTAAGCTGACTATAATACGAGGAAGAGAAAATGAGCTGGGATCATAGAAAAATAAACAGCTAACAGCCAATTACAAAATTCACAAGAAGCCTATAAGTTACAATTAAATTATCATTTTACAGAGGAGGAAACATAGCTCAAGCATCTGGCTCCAGAGCCTGACTCTTGACCACTGTGTTGCACCATCATGGTGTAGAGAGTGACCAGGGTTTGAGAAAGGGACAGACAACTGCATTCACTAATTTGATCCTGGAAGCCCCTTCTGAGCAGTGACAACGAAGATCTGAGAGAAGACATTCTAGGGAGAAGGCGCAGAAGGAGCCATAGTCACGAGGAGTAAACAAGCCTAGTTTGCCCCAGATAAAGCCCCCAGTGGCTGGAGAACCATGCAAGGCAGAGAGTGGTACAGGACCAAGACAGAAAGGAGGAGTGGTTGGAGCTCTTGCGGACTCTGTCACTTGATTTTTGGGCATTATGCACTTAAGCGACTTCACTTCTCTGAATCTCTGTTTATTCATTTGAAAAATGGGAACAAAATCTTTAAGAGAATGGATGCACATACCAAAGCCTGGAGCAGAGCAAGAAATGTGGCCATTATTCCTGTTAATAAGACATTTGCCTGCCCTCAAGGACATCATAACTGAGAGAGACACTGGTCATTACTCTACAGTGTGGTCTAGATACCACATGTTTCTCATTCCCCAAAAACCTTGACATCCTGGGTGTGGTGTACTTCTGGCATTGGCTTTCCCTTCTTCGAGAAAGTTCACCACCCTTTTGGTTCCATCAGCCTAAACTTCTATGGCCAAGAACCCTCCTGAGTGTCACCATCTCCACCTTCATCACCACCAACACCATCATCATCCTCTTCCCCCCATTGCTGTCATCAGCACCATTTTCATCTTCTCTACCATCATCACTACTATCACCATCATCATCTCCATCATCATCATCACTCTCATCAGCATCACTTTTATCATTTTCACCATCATTATTGCCATCACCCTCATCATCGTCTCTACCATCATCACTATCATCATCCTCATTGTGAACCCTTATAAAGCGCCTACTGTGTGGCAGGCTATGTCCTAAGTACTTCATGCTTATTAACTCAGTCAGTTGTCATAGTGGCTTCTAAGGTTGCTTCATTATTTCCTCTGTTTTTCAGGTGAGGAAACTGAGGTACGGAAAGGTCGAGTAATTTGCCCATGGTCACACAGCTAGGAGATACATCTGAACCAGGCAGTCTGGATCTGCACTCCCTGCCTGAGACCGCAGTGCTTCCCACCATCATCATTTTTGGCTCTGGGCACTCTTTTCCTGCTAATACCTATATTAGATTTTTTTTTTTTTTTTGCCTCACTTCATACTTTTTACTTAAACCAAATAAACACTTTTTAAAACCACACCCTAAGTGAAAACCAGTTGTGTTTGTCATAAAAGAGGATCACTGTAACAATGAAAAGGCAGTAACAAGAAAACTGTGGCATCAAATTCTTTGCTAGACGTGTTGCCTGCAGAAGGCTCAGAGCCCAAGGCCGGCTCTTTCATTGCAGAAAGGGGAGATTACAAGTGTTAGGGGAGGTTAAAAACACCTCAGCACAAAGCTCACTCTTTGACTTCAACAGAAAAAAATTAAAGAGAATTGAAAAGGAGATGTCCTACTCAAGTACCACCTAAATAGACTCCTTTTGTCTCAGTGTTTCATCTCACCTTGGGAGAAGCTGAAGTAGGCGGGTCCAGGGGCCATGGTCAGGGAACCCGTTTCTAACAGTTTGTGTGTTATTGGACCTCGTGCCTACTGAGTGAAAAAAACGTTGTTCCAATTCAGGGTCATTATCGTCATCAAGGAGCAGCCGACTGGCCAGTTTCAGTACATGATAAACTTTTCTCTAGATAAACTAGAAAAATAAGTCCCAATAGAAGTGAGGCTTTCATAGAATTAAGTTTATTCAATTTAAAAAACTTTTTTTTTTTTTGAGTCAGGTTCCCACTCTGCCATCCAGGCTGGAGCGCAGGTGTACAATCAGGGATCACCATAGCCTTGACCTCCTGGGTTTAGGCAATCCTTCTACCTCAGCCTCCTGAGTAGCTGGGACTACAGGTGCTCATCACCACACCAAGCTAATTTTGTCTTTTTTGTAGAGATGAGTTCTCACCATTTTGCCCAGGCTAGTCTCAAACTCCTGGGCTCAAGCAATCCTCCCGTCTCAGCCTCCCAAAGTGCCAATTACAGATGTGAGCCATCGCACCCAACTAAAAAACTCTTTCTTGATCTGAAATTCATCCAACACCACAATGTTTTTGGCGCAACCCTTAGAGACCATCACTCTGGTGGACAATACGTTTTCAATAGTGAGATTTGTTCCTTCCTACTTTAGAAAAATTAAAATATCTGCTCTTCTTATTACACAATGACCATAGTAATTCCTCTTCCTTGTTTTGTGCCCATTCATAGAAAAACACAAGCTGGATCTCCTACATAGCTTTATTTTTTCCTTTCTGTTTCTGGAAATTTCACTGGTCTGTTCATTATATCCCCACATCTGTGAACTCCTGGACTAAGTTGTCCCTTCCAAGTACCCATTTGTGTGATGCTTTCCAGAAATTCTTACAGATGTAAATGCCAAAGGAGCCAGCAGCAAGTGAAGGGGTGTGAAGAGGTCAAGTAAGTCGGAGTACAGATGCCTCATCTAAAGGGGAGTTGTTGTCAAGGGAGACCATGGACCCAGTGATGCCCGATCTCATGCTGTATTAAGACATGGTAAAAGGCTAGGTGTGGTGGCTCATGTCTGTCATCCAGCACGTTGAGAGGCTGAGGCAGGAGGATCACGTTAGGCCAGGAGTTTGAAACCAGCCTTGGTAACGTAGGAGACCCCCATCTCTACAAACAATAAAAATTTAAATTAAAAAAAAAAGTAAAGAGAAGGTGAAAGCCTGATTGTCTTGTGAAGTCCCTATGAGCTGGTGGGTGAGCCACCGAGGGGCTGCCATCTTCCCCACCCCTCTTTTTTTTTTTTCCTCATAGACCAACTTGCCATAAGCCAAGCAGCAGGTGATAAAAAGATGGAGCGGGATGTCATAGAAAGAGCTTGGACTTTGGGTCAGTAGAGCCTGGGCCCCTGCTGTTCATAGCTGGATGATACTGGGCAGAAAGAACAGCCTTTCTGGGACTCTGTTTCCTTATCTGTAAGTCAGAGATTTTTATTCTTCTTTGCCAATTTCACGTATGATTAGAAATCATGTTTTGTGTCACAATGTAAAGGACAACCATTTTATTTTAGAAGCAAAAGACTTGAGCCCAGCTCTTCTGGTCTCATCCTCCCTTCCGGGGGCTACCGGCTGGGCCTAGCTGACTTTCTGCCTTCCCTTGAGCCTGTGAAAGAGGCACTAAGCCTGTTGCCCTGTGTCTACCCGAGGCTCCTCAGTCCTGAGCTGCCACTGGGGAGGGCCCAAGGAACAAGCGTAAGGATCTGAATCGATGTTTGTTCTAGCCTGGTACCGCTTAAGCCTAGAATCTGAGATAAAGCAGTTTTCTGGCAAGAAACAAGAACTAACACCCACTCAAAATCTAGCCTAAAAAAACCATGACCCACCCATAGAAAGGAAATATCCCTCTGTCCTCTTCCAGAAGACTCTATGTTTTGTGTCCATGGAAACCAGTGTCTTTGGGGCTGTGAGCGTTTAGTCCAACTCAGCAGATTTGCCCAGAGGGTGGTGTCTACAAGGAGGTGGCCATCTGTCCCATATCGTCCAGGTCTAAGGGAGTTGCTGAGATGCCAGACTTTCTGTCTAAAATTGGCAAAGCCCCTGGGACAAGTTGGTCACCTTATCCCAGATCTTGATGTGGAAAGAAAATGTTGACCAGGGGAAGATTCTTTCTAGCCCTAGAATGTCAGGGCTGTGACTCTTGGTGAGTTCTTGGCACCCTGAGCCACTCCTTGTGACTGGAGCACCTATCAAGCCTCTGCACCAATGCTGGAGAGCCAGAGGTTGCCCCACATCTGCCAGGGCGGGTGCCACACATTGGCCAGCCATCTCTCCCGCAGGGTCCAAACTCAGTCTCAGAAGCTCTCTCATCACAGTGCAACAGGTGTCTCTGACAGAATGACCTTCCTTGGCTTACAAGGGACATTGATTTGCCACCTTAGCTTGAGTCTCTGCTTTCTACCATGTGAGGTCTGTAGAAAGTACCCTGGAAATATTTGCTTGATGAATAACTGAATAAGTGAATGGATAATATAGTTAAAATCCAAGTATTGCCAGGCTCGGTGGCTCAGCCTGTAATCCCATGCCTTGGGAGGCTGAGGTGAGTGGATTGCCTGAGCCCGCGGGTTCGAGACCCGCCTGGGCAGGTGAAACCTCATCGCTACAATAAAT
>CAUYQG010091661.1:0-25540 GCA_963574415.1 Tarsius wallacei
ATTCTATTTTACCTCCTTATTGTATAAATTATAATTCTTTTAAAAATCTCTACAGTAATCAAAAATTAGCCAGGCGTGGTAGCGCGTGCCTGTAGTTCCAGTTACTTGGAAGGCTGAGGGGAAGGGATCGCCGTAGCCCAGCTGGTTGAGGCTGTGGTGGCCTGGTTTGGCAACTGCACTCCAGTTTGGGCGACAGATTGAGACTACAACTCAAAAAAAAAAAAAAAATTAAAAATAATATTTAAAGTTGGAGAAAAATATCCTTCATCACCAATTCAATACACTGAAGTATACTATTCTTTGCCAAACATGGCCAGAATTAAATACCATGTATCTTGGGTCCAAAGTCCTTAGTTTCCTCTTTGGCCAGCTCTGAAAATGTCCTTTCATCCTGGGGGGGTCCTAGGTGACTTGTAAAACATGCCTTCTAGCCTGCTACGCATCTTACTTCCTTAAAACTCATTTCTCTTTTTTTTGTCTTTTAAATAATTTATGTATTTTTATGTAAAATATTTATAATTAAAATATTTACAGCTTGTTTGAATAAGGTTTATTATTGTTTGTTTGTTTGTTTTACTAGTGATCTGCCTCTGCCACCCAGGTTGGAGTGCAGTGGCACAGTCATAGCTGACCTCAGGCTCAACCTCCTCCCTGCAACTTGGAAGTGACACCTACTGATTAGGATCCCATCAAAGCTGAGCAGGTTCCAGACAGGAGAAGTGGAGTGGTGCAGTGCCTAGAGTCTGGGCTTCACGAGATATTCGGTGGGATGGGGACCATCTGGCTCACTGGCACGGCATAGTACCTCACGACATCATTAGCAAATGCAGAAGTTCTCTGGATCTGGGCCACACCAGACATCTCTGTGGTTTTATGCTCCTATCCCTCCCTTGCAGAGTTTACCCAAGGTATGCAATGCCATGTATTTCACAAATCACCAATAGGATCCTAATCATTATTCCAGGCTCTTGGGGCCTTCCCATAAACCTAGGACTTCCCTTTATGCAAGGAGAATGAACTGGCATCATCCTTCTGTGCTTTGGAGTTGTAGCCTGAATTCTTTCCCCGCTGTGTCCCTTAGTCAGGTGTCTCCTCTTCTTGACTAGAAGACAGCCTGAGACTCCCTACTGTAACTGTTGCTTCACTCATGATTCAGTAGAATAGCCACATAGTTTGGAAAAGGGCCCATTAGTTATGACAGAAGGATGAGGTGGGCTTACCAAGTCACCCTGTTTCTCCCATCCCCAGTATAGGATGTTTTTCATTATAGTATTGCTAAAGTATTCTTCAAGTGTATAAAGTCTCCCTTTGTTCTTCTTGAAGTCTGCACACCCAAGTTTAGTGTCTCTGAAGCCTGTGCAGAGTGAGGCATCTGCCAAGCCATTTGAATTTGCTGCCTTTTATACTATTTTGGGTTAGGATGGCGTTATGTACTACTAGTTTCCACTTATTACCACCTAAGGAATTTTGAGTATATTTTTCCATGCAGTATTTCTTATTTAAAAAAAATTTTTTTTGAGTTGGATTCTCACTCTGTTGCCCAGGGTAGAGTGCAGTGGCATGCCCATGGTCACTGCAGTCTTGACTGGCTGGGGTCAGGCAATTCTTTCACCTCAGCCTTTCAAGTAGCTGGAACTATAGGAACTTGTGGTTTCTATCCAGAAAATAACAAGCTCCCACTAAACTTTTATTTATTTATTTGTTTTTTAGTTAGAGTCTCACTCTGTCATCCAGGCTGGAGTGCAGTGGCACAGTCACGATCACTGCAGCCTTGATTTGCTGGGCTTAGGTACAGGTGATCCTTCTGCCTCAGCCTTCCGAGTAACTGGAACTACAGGTTATGTGGTATTTCTTACTACATCTATCAGGCCTACACTAGGTTTAGCACAGCAGGCCTGGCCATGGCCTACCATGCAAGTGGGATCAATGGAGTTGCTTATACATATGTTAAGGCTGCCTCTGGAATTGGGGTTTTTCAACTCTACTTGAAGCAACAAACCTGGACTACGTTGGAGGTGGATGGATTTTTGATAGAATCAAGAGGGAAAGAAGGCTGAACAGTAACCAAGGAAGCATTGAAAAGCCCTGTTTGAGCATGAGGGGAGCTGATGGGTATTTTTCAGCTCAAGGTTTTTGCCCCAGGTTCCTGCTATGATCAAGATGCTGCACTATATTCCACCCAGGCTTCTGATGTTTACTTTCTTCTCTAGCGTAGATAGAAAAACAGTGTCTACTCCCTTCAGTTCTAAATGTAAGGGGCTCCTAATTACATTAGGGTCACAGAGAAAGAAAGCTTCTATTCTATTCTATGAACACATGTTTATTCAGAAGATTGGTTTAGGATGAGTTCTGTGGTCAGCACCACTTACTTTTGCCACCTAGACTATATTAATAAAACAGCCAATGTGTTAATAATGTCATGATACTTATATTTGCTACATTAAATGCACATATTATTATTTTCAATTACATAGTATATTATATATATATATATATATATATAGTCTTGCAATACAGTTTTTCAATCATTATCCTAGCGAGGCCCCATAAAAATGGGAATTGTCTTTTGAAGCGTGGGCCCTTTATAGTACAGACTTCCTCCACAAGGTAAGTGTTCTAGGAACCCATTGGCATCAGTGTACCAGCTAGTTGTGAGAGGCTGCATTTGGCTTCAGTGAAATTTTTTTTTGTAGATTCTTTAATCACATTTGCCCATTTCATGATGGGTGATTTACAAGTGCATGTGCCCACACAGCACTAAGAGTTCAGCAGTTTTTGGCCAAAAATGTATGACCCCCATGCTCCACCCTCCCTATTCACCCAATCTCACCTAGAGCAACATTTTTTTTTGTCTCCCCAGTGAAAAAGTCCTCAAAGGGTAACGTTATGCTGGTGTAGGAGAAGTCAAACAGAAAATGGCAGAAGCACTAAAAGGCATCAAAATTGATGTGTTCAAAAACTGTTTTGAGCAGTGGAAAAGTGTCTTGTTAGATGTATTGTGTCAAATGGAGAATACTTTGAAGGTGACTGAAGTTAAAATATGTAAGAATAAATACACAATTTTTAATAAATAAATTTAACTTTTTGGGGTCCCCCTTCACACATCAATCCATGCTTTGAATTTAAAGTATGATACAAATACACATATTCCCCTGTAACTATACATGCACACAAAGCCTACCAGGACTAAATTAACAAAAATTAAGGTACAGCAATTTTAAAGACATTTACTGCTGCTTGACATTTAATATACTGTATTTATTTTCTTACACTCTTGGATTAATGGGATGCTACACTTATGGGAAAACTCTCTGTGTGTTATTTAAGCATAAAATTTTGCTTTCTCAACAAATGAAACAGTGGTCATTAGAAGGCGGGAATGACTAGAAAGAAATGAACATAACTTTATAAAATAGAGAATAGAAAGGACAGACTTCCCTTTAGCTAAAATTGAAAAATATATATATAGGTGCAAAGTATTTGCAAAGGGTTTTGTCCTCCTGTTACTTGCCATCCTCCCTCTCGGTTATATGTGCTTTTGTTTATTCTTGGTTTTATTTTTTTCCAGCTGGAAAATTTGGATTTTTGAGGTAAAATATTTATATTATTGTAGTATGACATTAAAATAGATTATCATAATTCTTGTATTTGTTATATGTGTCTATGTGGAAACAAATGATGGTAAAAGTATTTGCCATTTGTAAAAACCAAATCCCTAAAATGATGAATAAGTTCTACTGTTTGTGAACTTGAACTCAAGCTGAAATGAATCCCTTTTTTTTCTTATCCAACAATTTTATTTTTGTACTAAAAACTTCTTACGTTCTACATTTTACCAACTGGATGATTCTATAGAAATTCTCCATCTCTGAATTGGTACTTCTCCTGTGGTTTCCAGTAAAGTCAGATTTTCTCTAAGGTGCAGTCAATTTTATGAGTCAATTCAGAGAAGCAAATGCTGAAGTCACAGGACTGAACACAGACAGGTTGAATTGATTGTTTTAACTAAATGAAACTCACTCAGATTTCTCTGACATTTAATAATATGCAATACTTTTCTGCAAAGTAATTAGATATAAATAGTATGTTCTTCAGGAATATGGCTTGATTTAGTATTACTTTTCGACAACTGAATCATTGTAGAATTAGTTATTTTTCTATTATCTAGCTCACTTATATCTAGGAATAAACACTATATTAAAAATTGTGCCTGATTCACTGTACTGCTGCTACTCAACCTCCTCCTTCTATCTCTATCTTTACTTCTCTGTGTCTTTTTGATCGCATGCTTTTCTAGTCTCATGTCCTTCTGTTTTTTTCCTTTCTTTTGAGGCTATGATCCCCCCTTACTTGCATTCTTCATTGTCTTCTCTCTTGTGAGGTTCCTGAGTATGAATTTAACTACTCTCAGCTCTACACCCGATACACCAAATAGGCAAAAAATGTGTTCTGTGGGTGGGCTTAGCATGATAGAAAAACCAGCATTGGGGTCAACTGGCTGTGTATAACCAGCTCAAGCGTGCCAGCATGACTGGTACATTTTGTGGAGGACAAAGTAAAGACTGGGCAAGGTAGTAAAACTTGAGCTAGATTTAGGGACAGAACAGCCAAGCAGCAATTGTTCAGGGCACCATCCACAAAAGAAGCTGAGATATCACTGAAATAAAACAGAGCTGTTTAAGCCAAGTTTCCACACATAACTTCTTATGTAACTGGAAACAATGTAAATTGGCCATATTCCTGCCAAATTAGACAGTGCCCTTAAATGAAAAGGAAAAGAATAAAATAAAAGCCTTCTCACAGTGTTGAGACATAGGCTAAGCTTAAAAATAAACGTATCGTGGCATGAACACTTAATGTGAGATCCACACTTTTAACAGATTTTTAAGTATTATAACACAGTGCTGTTAACTATAGGCACATGTTGTACAGTAGGCCTCTAGAACTTATTTATCTTGAACAATAAATTTTACACATGTTGATTAGCCATTCCTCTTCCTCCCCCTCAGCCCCTGGCAATCAACATTCTACTCTCTGCTTCTATGAGTTTGGCAATTTCATAAACACTATATAAGTGGAATCATGCAGTATTTATCCTTCTATGATTGGCTTATTTTACTTAGCAAAATGTCCTCAAGTTCCCATCTGTGTCACAGGCATGATCATAGCTTACCGAAGCCTCAAACTCCTGGCCTCAAGCAATCCTCCTTCCTCAGCTTCCTGGGTAACTGGCACTACAAGAGTGCTACCATACCTGGCTTCATGTTGTTGTGTGTTGAATAAGTTTTCTTTTTGAAGGCTGAATGATTTTCCCTTGCATATGCCACATTTTCTTTGTGCATTCATTTTTCAATGGACATTTAGGTTGTTTTCATATCTTGGCCGTTGTAAATACTGCTGCCATGAACATGCCAGTGCTAATAGCTCTTTGAAATCCCAATAATACATTTTTGCAACCTACTTGCAGTTGTATTCTGCCAAAGTCAGATGCTGCCTAAACTCTGAATTTGACTAAACCGTGATTCACTGTAGTTTAGGAAGTGGTTTCCATAAAGTTTAATGTACTCTAAATTTAACTCTTTTAATGTGCCTCCCAGGAAGCAGTCTGGTTCATACAGTTGCAAAAGAAAACTGAAAAGAGAACAAGAACTATAGAAAAGTAGCATTGTAGATTTTTTTTTTCATAACACAGATTCTACTTAACCAGTGGACAAGACTTAGGAAGCAAATTTGTTTTTATGTACTATTTTTGTCAAAAGAAAAGTCAGTCTTTTCCCACCCCTTAAAATGTGAAACAGACCTTTAAGGAATATAATTTTAAAATGGTAATATGGTATTAACTTTTCAAGGTGCCTGCATATATTTGTGAATCTGTGAGTAAAAATAAAAAATAAAAAGCCTAGTTAGTGAGAACTTGGAGGAGAGCATGTATAGAATTGGCATCCCTGAGATCCATGCATTCTTTGCCATAGCAGAAAATGAACAAGTGTAGCTGCATATGAAGGAACAAATTATTTCTCCTTTTTTTCTGTTTTCTGTAACCCTCATATGTTATGAGGGGAAGTTATGAGGGGTGTGGAGACAAGACAGGGGTGTGGTGGTTGTTAAAACAGGACCAATAAACAATATTTAGGGAAGGAAATCAGAAAGACCAATATCAATGTTCAATAGGCAAGCAAAGAAATAAAAGAGAAAGAGGGAACAAAAATTACATCAATATTTAAAAATGTAATGGGACATACAAAACAAGCATATAAGTTTCCCAACTTATAGATATTATTAACCCAGGATGATAGCTGTCTTGAGACTGTTGAAATAAAGCAAGTCATATCAGTCTTGTGGAAGATAACACGTAAACTGGGAAATGAACGAAAAGTTCAGAATTGAAATTGGTTGTGAAAATAAAAATCTGGGCATACAGTTTTAAGATGTGGGTGGTGTTTCAATGAATTTAGTTATGTTTTTCAGAATGACAGATTTCCCAGATCTGTCAGTTCAGAAATATTTAATGAGTATGAACTAGATGCCAGGTACTGTTTTAAGCAGTGAACAATTCAGAGTTCCTGTATCCATTGGCCCAGATTTTCAGGCATTGAAAATTGGTTCTCTCTCTCCCCCCCCCCCCCCTCTCTCTCTCTCTCTCTCTCACACACACACACACACACACACGTGAAATAGGGCACACAGGGGGAGAGGTGTACTTTAGCACGATAAAGTAAGGTATCTTTGAGAAGGTTGCACTGGAACTTGAGTAATGTGTCATCAATTGTGCAAAAATCCTAGAAAATAGCATCCCTAAAAGCAAGCCCAAAGGCCTCAGGGATGAGAACAACCTTTTACTGCTAAAGGGACAGAAATAAGAACAGTGTGGGTAGAGCGCAGTGAATAGGAAGGGAGATTAGCTCAGAGAGGTAGGCAAGGGCCAGATTATACAGAATCTTAGAAGCCGTGGTAAAGTGTTATTCTGGTTGCAATGGGATGCCAATGGTGGGTGTTAAGGAAAGGAATAAATACTGATATAAATTTAGAAAAACACTTTGGATGATGGTTCACTGGAGATTAAGATTGGGAAACAGAGACACTGGCTGGGAAGTTAATGCAGTATCCCAGGTGAGAAGTGATGGTGGTTGGGACCGGAGTTATAGCAATGGAAATGGTGAGAAATGACATAATTGGTGATGTATATTTGACATGGAGACAGAAAGAATGGATTGGTTGTTGAGTGCAAGAAAGAAAAAAGAGTACTCCAGGATTAATCAAAGTTTTTAGGTTTGAGAAACCATATGAATGGTGTACCATTTACTTAGGTTTGAGAAACCATATCGACAGTGAGCCATTTACTAAGAGAAAGGACTTGAGGATCATTACATTTTTCAGGACAGAAATTGTGTTCTACTTGTGCTTCATTAGGATGCAGTGGTGATGACAAGTAAGCAATTAGTTTATGAATGTGTAGCAAAGGTGAATTGAGTAGTGTGGGACATGACTTAGAGGATCAACAACTTAGTTATTGTTGCAGCCATTTAATGGGAAGAAAAATTACCTAAGGGAGATAGCGCCAAGGTAAGAGTTGAGGAGAGTCCTTCGGGACAATCCAACATCTAAAAGTTTAGCAGGGGAAGAGGAGCCCACAAAGGCAATTGAGGAGGTGTGAGCAGTTGAATAACTGGAAAATCTGATACGTGTGATGATCACATCATGGAGATTTTCAACAAAGAGAGGAGAATCAAACATGTCAACAATTGTTGAGAAATAGAAGGTAAAGATGGAGAACCATTGGTGAACTACTTATCTTCTAAGTGATGAGCTTCCTTCCCTGGGCCATTTAACTGTCCCATGTTTGTGGAGCCCTGGCCTCATTGTCAGGGAAGCAGTCCTAGCTCCAGGTCAGTGCACATACATTCTCAGGATCTCAATTAATTTTATTAGCCTATTGCCTGGTTGTTGGCTTGCTTTTAAATGGCTGGGGTACTGTATGTCTCAGTTTGCTCAGGAAAGCCTCAGATAACACTTTTCAGTGCTTCATTTTATGACCCAGAGTGTTCAATACATTATTTCTATTGATAGGATCATTTCTATCAATAATCCTATGAGGTATGAGTCTAAAGTAACAGGATTCATTACAGGAAAAATATATTCTGCTTATGTAAAATGCAGAACAGTATTTGCTGCTTTTGACTTGCAAAGCAGCTGGGTCCTGTGAGGGCCACAGAGATTTGGTGAAATTCTAGATATAAGTTGATAGTGACAGGCCTGGTCCGGTACAGTGAGATTGACTATTCCAAACTGTATCTCACTGTATATGGCATTGGGGATGAAGAAAGGAGATAGCCTTGTATTCAAATTGCTTGTCTACAGGATCAAGAGATACCTCGTTAGGTGTTCTCAATTTGGCTCTGGGTTGATTTCAGTGTTTTTCCAACCTTGTTCAAGTCATTGCACATATTGAACATGATAACATGTTTTGCTGCTCACTGGAGTAAATGTACCAGGCTATGACTTGCCTGGAGGACTCGTGTACTCAGTACATGAGTAACCCATTTACAGCACAGTAATGTGTCACAGCACGTTACAGGAATAGCCGCTTGAAGGAGACACTCTCCTTAAGAGGCAGATAAGGATAGTCCCTGAAGACTTTTACAAGAGTCAGGGGAAATAGCCACTGTGATACAGCACTAGAATTACCTGCTCATGAGAGAGTAGACACAATATTTTAGGTGAAGTTCCCATTTAATTCAGTCCTAGAGGGAAAGAAAGACATTCCAAGTTAGAATTAGTGGGTGATAATTATAGAAAATTATACATTTTCTATATACTGAGAAGATATGGTGTTTACAATGTCACTTGCTTAGAGAATAAACATTTGCATTGGTTGATTTCTACCCCTTCTAAGATAACCGAGATTAGCATAATCAAAATCTTTGTGGGCTAGGTCTTCCATTTGTGTTTATGTTCACAGTTTTTGGATTAAAAACAAAAAACTAATGTAAACTGACTCCAACCATATTCCTACCTACTTCTAATAATAGTTTTATGTGCTGGGAATTGGCATATTTTCTAAATTTGGAGGGTATCAGAATTGTAAACATCCTGTGTTACTATACTTTGAATTCTTTAAACTAAGGCTCAAGATAAACTTACTAAATAATTCAACAATTTAGTTTTTTTTTTTTTTTTGAGTTGGAGTTTTACTCTGTCACCCAGGCTGGAGTGCAGTGGCTCGCTCACAGCCACCACAGCCTTGACCTACTGGGCTCAGGCAATCGTTCCGCCTCAGCCTTCCAAGTAACTGGAACTACAGGCATGCGCCATCATGTCCGGCTAATTTTTCTTGATTTATTGTAGAGATGAGGTCTTGCCAAGTTGCCCAGGTTGGTCTTGAATCCCTGGACTCAGGTAATCCTCTCACTTCGGCCTCCCAAAGTCCTGGGATTATAGGTATGAGTCACTTCACCTGGCCTCAACAACTTAATTCTTAAAGAACTACACTGATTCCTGTGAAAGAGCTAGGGTTTCAGCTGATAAAACAAACCTGACTATAACAACTGAGATTGAGTAGAATTAGAAAGTTGGATCAGGGCATAATTATTGAATGTTAATTAATCCACAAAGACAAGATATTTTGTTTGAGATTTTAAATTTGGGCTTTAATTTGCAAAAAAATATTTAATTTTTAGATTCAGTTTCTTACAGAAAATTTTACAGTAGGTGCGCTTTTTAATTCAAATTTGGGACATTTCTAGAATGGTGATATTTTTGTCATTGGTATCTCTTAATATTGCCATTTGAACTCATTGCAAAAACCCTACTAGGCACTGTTGGACAATGTGGTTGGATGTAATTTAGTGTAAGAAGTACCACAGGAAGTGAGATTTCAGGCCCTGAATATGGAATGGATATGTCACAGAAGGTTTCTGATTAACCTTTGCTCTAACATAATTTCTTCAGTGAGATAACAGTCTTTTGCAGCACCCCGTCTGCCTGTCTGAATCTTCACACTTCGCCTATACTTGGATCCCTGTTATCTGACTGCTCTGTTGCTACTTGAAGAGATACTGATTTTGGATTCAGCATGAAATGATGACTAATGGCCCTTTTATCCAAATATATGCAACTCTTGGCATTATGCTTACCTTAATGTTATCATCCCCAAATACTTAACCTTGTATTTACCCAATGATTTACCCAATGATGTAGCTTTTTGCTTTAATCTAGCTCTGTGTTAAACTTTTCCTTCTCTTCCTTGATGTGTCCCATTGCTATCCAAGATGTGGCCCTGACAATGATTATCAGTTGTTCCACTGTGGCCTGAGCCTTTCATTGTGACCTAAGCCATAGCTTAATGTTGTATGTTTGCACCCAGTATGGACTTCTTGAAGAATATTTTGGCCTGGATTATAAAAATAATGTTTGTCACAGAAGTAGCAAAGTAATATATTCTCTCACCAGGGGTAAATAGTAAGAAAATTAAAAATAATGAAATTTCATATTTTTAGATCAGTGTGTCTCATTTGCATATGTAAGAGAATAATCATTCTAAATGTAATGGTAGGATACCCTAGCTGTCAAAAAATTTCTTCTCTTCTACTCTTTCCCTCTCTCTTTCTGCAGAACTGGGATGCAGACTCAGATTCATCTGGCTCCAGAGCCTGAGGCCCAAACTTCTGTGATTCACTACCTCTCACTACATTGTGTTTTATTTCCCTTGACCTGCCTTTTCCTTTCATGTCTTTTATGAAATTTTTTTCCAAGGATGGGAGGCTGGCTTTCTTGAGCCAAATGACAATAGTAAATATTATCCAAATAGCAAATGCCAGGGGTCGTGGAACTCAACTCTACTTAAAATATTATGTTTTGTTTTTTCTTTGGATCTCACGTTGGTTAGATGAGATTTTAAATTTGGTAGGATCTGGGTTTCCTGCCCAAATTCCCCACTCACTGTGTGGCCTTCAACTCTTAAAGCACCAGTCTGTAAATGTAAAATGAGGAGCTAGATCACCTTTCCTTTGAGGTTTTGGGAGTATTAAATGAAATAAAGCTTATCATAAAGGCAGGCACTCGTAAGAGCTTAATAAGTGAAAAGCATAAGAGTGATAGATACTACTCTAAATTCTGAGAGAACTTTTGGCATAAAATCTATTGCTGAAGAATTTTCATCCCTTTTTTTCATCCTGGGATGTTTTTGTTTATAAGGAAAACCATGTCAGATGAAAAATTTGTCTCAGTGAGAGCAATGAATGCTGGGGCCTATGCTTATTAAGATTAATCATCCTTTGGGCTTTGTCAATGTATTAGTATTATAAAAAGAGAAGCAAATAAATCTTCCTTCTGAACCAGACCCGAACTAAGGGTTTATGACTTACATGAGACAGTGAGTACCCATTTCCTGTATTCACTAAAATCCCTTCCTTCCTTCCTTTTTTCCTTCCTTCCTTTCCTCCCTCCCTCCCTTCCTTCCCTGTTTTTCTTTGATTGTGAGATATTATATATATTATATGTTTATAGAATAATATATATTATATATATTATTTATAACACAATTTAATAATTCATTTCACTTTTTGTTGACTGCATCTATCAGGGTTTCTTGAGGCAAACAGGGCCAATATGAGCTTATGAAAATAAAGATTTACTGTAGTAATGGTCTTTACACAAAAGTCGGAGTAGCTGTGAAAGTGAAGTTCTGGAAGGGAGAGTTCAGAGATCAGAGAGCAGAGAATGTCACTAATCAGGTTTTTCCTGAGACAATGGTACAAGTAGCAAGTCAAAGCTTTCAGGGGAAACCAAAACATCAAACATGTCCGACTACCAATGTAGGACCACGAAGAGGGAGCTGTTGGAGAGAACTATGCATGCATTTGGAGTGACCAAGTATTTGGTGGTAGGCCTGGGGCCAACTGTGATCAGTAAGGCCAGCACATGGGAAGACATGCTGGACATGAACTGGAGAAGAGAAAGGACAAGCTGGGGCACATTGAGCACCTCTACAATTTTTGTCTATTGACCATATTGATATTTTGAAAGTGGTGTCAGCTGCTTTCCTTTGTCCTCCACATGTCCCAGAAATCTCTCTTTTGGCCATTTCTTACCTGGAAATACTTGGGGAAGGGGGATTCTGGAAAACGTAGTTACCAGTTTATCTAAATTGGTAGAACACAAGCTAGCACATTGATATGTTTATGTTTGTTGCAGCTCTACTCACAATAGCAAAAACATGGAACCAACCATGCTGCCCATCAAAGCTGCACTGGATAAAAAAAAATATGGTACATATACACAATGAAATACTATGCAGCCATAAGGAAGGACAAATATATGGACTTTGCAGCAACTTGGATGGATTTAGAATCAATCATGCTCAGTGATCTGTCACAGAAACAAAGAACAGAGTACCCTACGTTCTCACTCGTAAGCACACCTTGAACAATTATAATACTATAAGAAAGAGACTGGCAGTCGTGGGAACCTGTCAGGGGAGGGGGTGTGGGATTGGCCGTTGAAACAAACTGCTAGGGGAGGGAGGGGCATACCTTATCAACCATGGTACTTGAATAATCAACATTTGTATACCTAACCCTGAATTGTACCCCACATATTTATAATAAAAAAAGTAAATAAAATAAAATAAAATAAAATAAAATGGAAAAACTTTTCTGGGTATGTGACAATGGGAGAATGATCAAAGATATACAATGTTGCTTGTTTTGAGGATGGTGAAAGAAGGCCAGGAGCCTAGGAATATGATTGGCCTGCAGAAGCTGAAGAAAGCTTTCACAAAGGAACGCAGCCCTGATGACATCATGATTTTAGCCCTGTATACCTTTGTCAGTTCTTTAAACTATAAGAGTATAAGAAATTAAATAACTTGTACTGTTTTAAGTCACTATGTTTGTGGTAGTATGTTCCAGATGCAGTAGAAAATTAATATTTCAGTTTCTGCAACTATGGGCAATATTGCTATTCTCACACTTGGACATGTATCCTGAATTCACATGTACAGAGTTACAGAGAGTATATTTTCTAAGATATAGTCCTAGAAATGGAATTACAGAGACATAACATTTATTATCCTCAAATTTCTTTCTACATTTCCACTACTTAACAATAATAACACCAAAATTTGTTTGGATTTTGATTGGTCTTATATTGAATTATAGATCAATTGGAGACATTTGCCAGTTTTATATGAGTAAGTCTTCTAATTCATTAATAATAATCTTTTTCTCTCTCTCCTCTTCAGTAGTTTTTAATATTAAAATGTTATAATTTTTCCTACAGTTTCTACACATCTTTTGTCATTTTATATTTATGATCTTGAAAATGATTTTTTAAAATTGTAACATCTGCTGTTTGCTACTGGAATATAAATACAACTGATTGTTTTATATTGATTTGGAACTGCCAAACTTGCAAAACTCTTATTTATTCAAATAGTTTGTTTTTAGGTTTCTTCACGGATAATTATATCATCTGTAAATAAAGACAGTTTTTTTTTTTCTGTTCCAACCTGGATACATTTTATTTCTTTTTCTTTCCTTAATAAGCTGCCTAGGACCACCAGGGTAATGCTGATTGGAAATGATAAGGGTAGAATAGGCATTGGTGTCTTGAGAATAATCTCAAAAAAGAAAAAAAAATCTCTATATCTTGCCATTAAGTATAAGGTTTGTTGTAGATTTGTTTTCATAGATATCCTTTAACAGGTTAAGGAAGTTCTCTTTTTAGTCTGCTAAGAGGATCTTTTTAAAAATAGACTATGTTTTAGAGGAGTTTTAGGTTCACAGCAAAATTGAGTGGAAAGTACAGAGAGTTTCCTTACATCTCCTCCTTCCCATGTACACAGTCTCCCTGTCTTAGTCACATCAGCCTGCTATATCTAAATGCCATAGTTTGGGTGGCTTAAACAAGAAACATTTATTTCTCACAGTTCTGGAGATGGAGAAGGTCACTTTCAAGTTGCTGGCAGATTCACTTCCTGGTGAAGGCCCTCTTCCCGGCTTGCAGATGGTGACCTCACATGTATCCTCACATGGCTGAGAGAGAGAGCAAGCTCTGCTTTTTTTCTTATACAGACATGAATTCCATTATGAGAACCTCACCTCCATTCCCTCATCTAAATCTAGTTACCTCCCTTAGGCCCTGTCTCCAGTACCATGACACTGGGGCTAGGGCCTCAACATTTGATTTTGGGTGGAACACCATTCAGTTCATAGCATTTTCCCACTATCAATCCTGCAACAGATACACTTGTTAACAATCAATGAACCAACACTGAAACATCATTATCAAAGAAGTTCTTTTAAAAATATAATGAACAAATGTTGAAAATGAATGCTGAGTTCTATCTCTATGTTCCTGCATACATTAAAATGATGGCATAACTTTTTCCCTTTAATCTGCTGATATGGCAAATAGCATTAGTATATTTTATAATGTTAAATCAACCTTGCATTTCTGTGATAAATAAAATTGGCTCTTCTCTACTATTCTTTCTATTTTGTTGTATTCATTTTGAAAAACTTTTGCTCAGAACTTTTGTATATATATTTTTGAATTAGAATGAATTGAACAATTCTTTTTCTGTATTGTCCTTTACAGGTTTGTTATAAAGATTATGCTATCTTAACACAGTGAAAAGAACAGTGTTCCATCATTTGTAAGTCTCTGGAGGAGCTTTTGTAAGACAGAAATTACTTGTTCTTAAATGTTTGACAGAGCAAGTTTTGGGGAAGGTTTCCTATGGTGTAATGAAATACTGCAGGTTTTTTCTTTCTTCCTGGAACATTTTGGTAACACATCATTTTAGAAATATCTGTTTTATCTAAAATTTTAAATGTATTTTTTAAGTTATTTATAATATGCTCTCATCTCGTTTTAATATCAGCAGCATCTGTAGTTAATTTGTCTTTCTTCATTCCTTTTACTGGTTGTCTGTGCCTTCACTTTTTGTTGATTATTACTAGAGATTTTGCATTTATTTTAGAACTTTCAACAAATTAATTTTTGGCTTTATTGATTCTTTTACCATATGTTTATTTCTATTTCATTAATTTCTGTTCTGATCTTTATTTTTTATTTTCTTCTTTTCTAAATTCTTGATATAGATGCTAAAATCACTGATATTTTGTCTTTTTTATTTTTCCTTATATGCATGACATTGTGTCTATAAATTTTCCTTGTAACTACAGTTTTAGCCATATTTCAAAATTTTTGGTATTGTAGAATTTTTTATTATTTAAAATATGTTTTATTTTGATTATGATTTTTCTGTGATCCATAAGGTTTTTAAACATTTCTTTTTTTTCTTTGAGTTGGAGTCTCACTCTGTCACCCAGACTGGAGTGATGCTTATGGTCACCCCAGCGTCAACCTGCTGGGCTCAGGCGATCCTTCTGCCTCAGTAGTTGGAACTACAGTGCACACTACTATGCCCGGCTTATTTTTTAGGTTATTGTAGAGACAAGGTCTCACCAAGTTTCCTAGGCTGATCTCAAACCCCTGGGGACAGGCAATCCTAACCATTTCTTACAGTTAAATATATGTAGGTTTCCTAGTTTGATTTTAGTTGCATTGAAGCTAGACATGCTGTGTTTGATTTGAGTCCTTTGACATTTTTAAAAGTTTTTTTTGTGACCTAGTATATGAACAGATTTTGTATATATACAAAGTTTGATATATGTGTATATATGTATCATATATACCAACAACTTAATAATATACTTTTTTTTTCTTTCTCTGCCTTTAACTAGGAGATGTGAATTCAAGGGTTGACTGTAGTCTTACTGCAGTGTGTGTTGTTAATAGTGCCTGATGAGGTGTCCTCCAATAAACTTTAAGAGGAATCTTACAATGGTGTCATTTTCAGGAAACCAGATTTACAGGTCATTCTGGAAGATAGGGGATTCCTGTGGTTTATATTGGTGAAAGGTCATATTGACTTATTGATGAGAATCTTTAGTACACATGTTAACTGATATGTTATTGATGATATTATTCCATATTAGTCTTTAAAAGAATAGAGTCAAGTTCTGACAAAGTTGGAGTTTACATTAAGGCACTTCACTTTTTAAAAAAATGGTAATGCTGTTTCCAGGTGTAGGGAATTAATTCTGTAAGACTCGCAGAGAGTATAGTAGAAGATCATTGACATATTGTCTAAGAGTAGATTCCTGGGACTTGAATGTTTCTAAGTTTGTGATTAAATCTTTGAAGGAGTAAGAGGGTACTTCTGTAAATCCTGGGTATAACTACTCAAGTGTATTGTGTATTTTCCCAAGTGAATGCAAACAGATACCTTAAGTCTAGGTTTAAGTACATTTTAAAGAGTGCTGAGCATACGTCTAATACCATAAAGTAAATAGCCATGCTAGTGATAAAAAATAAGATGGTATTGGGGCTGAAGAACACAGGGAACAGAAAAGCATAATCTTTTAATAGCCTTTAAAACTTGTACAAAAAGCATAATCTTTTTTTAATGTGTCATTTCATTGATCCTTTTTATTTATTTTTTATTTTTATTTTTTCCATTTTTAAAGCAATTTTATTTATTTATTTATTTTTATATATCAATATTTTTTATTTTGATATTGTGGGATACAGTTAAGGGTTAGGTATACAAATATGCTTCGTTCAGGCACCCTTGTTGATAAGGGGTGTCTCCCCGTCCCCACACAGATATTGACTACCATTAATCCCACCTCCCTTTCCTCCCCCCCCATAGTTTCCCACCACTGTCTTTAAAACTTGTACAAAATAGTAGCTGTGCCTTTGTGTTTTTGATGAACAGAACAGGGTTGATACCCTTGCTAATTCAAGGAGTTATTGTAGAAGGCTCACAAATAGAATGGACCTCAGTTGTTTATTTTAGTGATTATTGGGCTAATTTTACTAAGGGTTCAGCCAAATCAATTGAGGCCATTATAGATTCAGGCTTATTTATATGCCCCATGTCAGAACTGCTTTCAGTCCACAAGTTCCTGAGAACAGATTCAGGACTTAAGGATCAATACAGTAGATATTAGGTAATAAAATTTGTGCTATCAGCAAACTAGGGTTTTGCTTAGAAAGTGACTGTCTAATTCAAATTTAATAGAGGTACCCCATTTTAAAATTTGATTTCATCTTGGTAGATTCACTAGAGTAAAATCCCTCAATAGAAAAGCATAGTGACTACTGTAGTGTTTCAGAGTGATAAAAAGTAGACAAAGGCAGAGTTTTTGGGTATTTGAGATTTCTACCCCAGAAACCTTTTTGTTACTCCAAGGGAGGAATAATTAAAAAATCATAGTGTCAATTAGCAATATAGTGTTTTTACCAATCACATGAAAATGTCTCTTTTTGTGGAAAGGACAATTTGGGAAGTAACAAAGATTTTATATACTTGACACATGCTATTCTGTTACAAAAGTTTGTCCTTTATATTTTTATATTCTGTCTTTTGAATTAAGGCAGGGATAATACTCTTTTAGTGTCCCCTTTTTAAAAAATAACGTGAATGGGCAACTTTTCTAGCTAAGATATGGAGGTGCCTTTGTTGCTTACCCTAAAGAAATATTAATTTGATTTTTAATTTTTCTATTTCTGGAATCAAAATATTTTCAAAGGTTCTTTTGTCAACTCTGGCAAGTCAGACAGGAGAACATCTTATCTGCTGTATAAAAGGCACATAGAAGAACATTTTGTCTTCTGCTTCCTAACTAAGTCTGCCACTTCGGTTTTAAGACCATCAATAAAGAAGATGTATACAACAGATGTAATGTAATATTCTCTCTGACTGAGATTGGTATAGACTATAAAAGTGGTAGTATCATGATCTATAAGATCTGGGATGAATTTTGTTTTTTCCTGTTTATAAGACTTGGTTTTTGACCAATTAGTTTTGATAGAAAAGACATCAAGGATAGTTGCTAAGAGATCTTATACTATTTTATACCCTTTTTGTTATTCATCTCTATTCAAGTTTTGATCCATGTATTTGATATACTGTTGTAATCGATCTACTCTGATTTTCTTTTTTTAAAGCATATTTTTGTATACTGGGTCTCAAAGAGAGATATACTAATTTGGAAAAGTCATAGTCCTAGGCTATTTGAACCAAGGACAATTCTTAGTTTTTTATTGAATTTTTGTTTCTCAGTGTGAGAGGACTATTCTGTAATCTACTACTGTGTAAGACTGACCTTGACCAATGTTCGAAGCCACAATTCCAGTGGAGTTGGGGTGATATTCTTCTCTGCTTATATCAGAAGACATTGTGAGGATTTATGGACCTGTGAATGGGTTATGTTTAAGAAGGGGCAGTGCGGAGAGAGAAAAAGGTCCATGGAAAGTTCAGGAAGAGGTACAGGCCTAGGAGAAAGAAGTAATTAACATACAGGGGGCCAGGAGAGAGGGCAATCTTGAGTTAGGCCAGGAAAAGAGATAAGAGATTAAGTTTGAATTTGAGATCCCCTGGATTTTATTAACCTTTTCTAAGGATTTCTTAAGAGAAGTAATTTAAAATATCTCTCTCTTTAAAAGTCTCTCCTTGCCAATCTGAAAAATTCTGGCAATTGAATATCTGAAGTGTGTGAGTTCTTTGAGTCTAAAGCACCACATGGTAGATTACCATATTCATAATGCAAATTCTTTGGTGTGGCCACTGAAGTTCTAAATTGTCTTTGGCAAAATTCTGCCAGAACTTCAAATATTTAATACCATCTGATCCCATGACATTTGCACATGTACAAAATTGAGCAATGACCCAGAGGTTCATTTAGTGACTAGAAATTATTCATTTTCAAATGATAAGAATAAAGCAGAGACAAACATTTAGGCCATGAGAATGTGAGCACTACTCCCCCATCTCATGCATGAGAACTCTGAGTAGTGAAACAAATCAAAGACAAATTTTCATCAAGGACAATTAAGAAGGATAAAAACTTAGGAACTGTGCATGCAAAAGAGTGAAACCCTTGTCAGGAGCAATGCTGGGACACAGAGAAATGAATGGAGGTAAACATGTATGCTCTGTATGCATTGTGTACCTGAAGGTTTATGTCTTTTTCCAGTACTCGGAACTTTTCAGTCATGGATGACATTAGAATAACCAGAAGAGCTTTAAAAATACCAATGCTAAGCATCATCCCAACCCCAGGTTAGCTAATTTAGGATCAAACAATATTTAAAACAAATTATTTTATTTTTTAATTGACAAATGATTGTACATATTCATGGGAGTACATAGTGATAGTTTGGTACATATAATATTATAGTGATCAGAAATGATTGATGTTTTTTAGAGCTCCTTGAATGATCCTAATATGCATCAGAATCTGCAATTCTCTAAGCTGCTGTAAGAATTCAGACAATTCTTTTCCTAATAGGAAAAAATTTAGTTTGGGTTTTATATTAAAAATAAAATTTGTTGTAGTTTTCCTGTTTAAAAGTCAGTTCTTTGATGAGTGAATTCTCTTTGCATAGTTCACCATGAAAACACAGTGAACTATTCCAACTGAGGAAAAGCTAAGATTAAGAGTCTTAGGAGGATTTTTCTTTGAACCTTTGAACCACTCAGTGCTCAAGTAACTTAGCAAGATCATGGAAGTGTACTTTATGTTAGTCAGTACTTCCTCCTCCTATCTGATAGATCTATATTCAAGATCAGAATATGGTTTATGTTTTATTGTTTACTTTTTAATCCTGTAACACATATCTCTAGATAATCATTTTCTTCTGTTGATTTTGGGTATATCAGGATAGTATTCGTGGTTTTTCCTCATACCAAGCTAGTTTGACAATTGAATTATTTTTTAAAGCTTTTATTTTTTTAAGAAACATTTTCAGATACTGACCGATTTTAATTTCCTATCAACCTAGACACAGAAAAGCCAAAATAATCGAAATAAGTACTTTTGTTATTTCTGTTTCCCTCTCTCACTCTTCTTCCCTTCCTTCTTTCCTTCCTGCCTCCCATCTTTTTTCTTTTCTTTTCTTTTTTTTGAGTTGGAGTCTCACTCTGTCGCCCAGACTGGAGTGCAGTGGCCACTCACGGCCACCACAGCCTTGACCTGCTGGACTCCGGCGATCCTTCTGCCTTAACCTTCCAAGTAGCCGGAATTACAGACGTGCGCTACCATGCCCGGCTAATTTTTTGATTTATTGTAGAGATGAGGTCTCGCCAAGTTGCCCAGGCAGGTCTTGAACTCACGGGCTCAGGCAGCTTACTCACCTCGGCCTCTCAAAGTACAGGATTATAGGCTGAGCCGCTGAGCCCGGCTGTCTTTTTTCTTTTCAATCAACTTATGACTGAGTTCTGGCTAATAGGATGTGGACAGACATTATCTGTTCTGCTGTGATGGTTAGTTTTATGTGTCAACTTAGCAGGCTAAATTACCCAGCAATTTATTTAAATACTAATATAGGTATTTCTATGAAGATATTTTTGCAAATGTGGTTAACATCTACAACCAATTGAATCTAACTAATGGAGGTTAGCTTTGATAATGCAGGTAGACTGAATCCAATAAGTTGAAGGTTTTAGGAACAAAAATTCAGTTTTCTAGAAGAAAGTCTACCTCAAGACTTCAATGTCAATTCCTTCCTGAGTCCTGTCAGTCTGTTCTATGGATTTCAAACTTGTTAACCCCCACAACTACATGAGTCAGTTCCTTAAAATAAGTCATTTAATCTTATTAAAACATTTTTTGTTTATTTTATTTAAATCAATGCCTGCTTTGCAGAGCAGAATTATTCCTGTTATTGCAAGGGTTTGGACGCATTTTTCAGTATCAAATGTTGAGTAATTTTATATATAGATACAAGCATTTAAAAAAAATTTTAAATACGTGTATATTTTTAAGGAATAAAAAGATCTTGATGTTATTGTGGAGGAGTGTGGTCAAGATGGCTAACTTGAAGCATCAAGACTATCACTCCCAGCAAAGAAATATAAAAGAAGAAGAGAGCCTGGTGCTTAAGGATTGGCCTGGATACCCAAGCTGTTTATTGGACAGTCACCTGGGGACACAGAGAACAGACAATTCCAAGTCCCAGCCAACACAAGTGGCCTGACATGAGATTGAAGAGTGCTCTTGGAAAAGGAAGGGATGTGTACAAGAGAATTATTTTTACACATCTTATGTGAGTCTCAGTCCTAGTCAAGGGAGAGACAGCACAAACCCTTCGCCTATGCCTCCTCCCACACTGGCCAGGCACAGAGAGCTGCCCAGAATAGGAACAAAGACACTGGCAGGATCCACATGGGGCCAAGGGTACCCCAGTTTCTGGTGAACCCTGACCTCAGCAGCTACCAACTCTCCTCCAATGGAGAGAACCTGCAAGGCACACACTATGGGTGTGTGCTCTGTGGGCACCCTTTCTTCCTCCCTTCCCAGTCCCCAGATTCAATCACAAGCCCACTTTGGGGACATATCTGGATCAGGGCTGCAGACATGGCTTCCCATCAGGGAGCCATCATCACTGAAATAGTCTCCCTCCCCACCCACCACACACAGAACAGGGTGGGAGCTAGGTGATGGTACACTTTTATGCAGTGCAAAGACAGTACCCCACCTATCTGTGGACTGAGGGAGAAATACCTAATCCTTGCCTTGGATAGAGAAATACCCATTCCCTGCCAGTAAGGCAGTGGCTTCCCTTCTACTTCTGTGTGAAAGGAGCAGATCCACCTAGATGGTAGGGGGCCACAGCACAGCCCCCAAAATACCTGCTTCAGAGTAAAGCCAAGGGATCCTTTTCTGGCCACCAGCCAATTCTGTTGGTGAGATACATGAGTTGGGGAGAAAAACACTGGAGCTCCTGGGCAGGTAGGGGCCCTGGTACTTGTGCTAGAGGGAGGGGAAAGCCTCTGATCTGGAGAAATGGACTTGCTCCATCCCTGCAAGACTACCTATGAAGCAGTGCCACACAATTTCCTCCCAGCTCACTACCCTCCCTTCCCCTTCCACAGATGGACCAGAGGAGGAAGGTCAGGTGAGAAAACAACACTAGTTGCCACACAATAATAGCAACTTTATCAAATAAAAAATAACAAAATGAAAAAGAAAAAGAAAAGAAACTTCCCTCACAGCTGTGAAAGAACCAGCCCAGGACTACCAACAATCCCCAAAGCCTCATTGATTGGGCACCCACAGAGGAGCTTCCTAGATAAGCAATAGAACCCATCAATAATGACCTATCCCTGATGACAAGACATAGAATTTAGAGTATGGATGGCAAAGAGATTCAATGAGATCCGTAAGAAAGTGAAGACTCAAATCAGCAAAGCCTTGAAAATGGTGCAGGAAGGAAAAACTGATGTGGCCATTCTAAGAAAGAACCAAACTGAACTTCTGAAAATGAAAGATTCTCTCCTGAAATTTCAAAATGCAACATTAAGCCTTAACAACAGAATTGAACCAGCAGAGGAAAAAATATCAGAGCTTGAAGATCAGATTATTAAATTAACCCAGTCTGACAAAAATAGAAAAAAATTAGGAAAAATGAGCAAAGCCTATGAGAGGTCTGGGGCTATGTAAAGAGATCAAATCTATGGCCGATTGGCATCCTTGTGAGAGAAGGGGAAATTGAGAACACCCTAGAACAAGCTTTTTAAGATGTCATCCAAGAAGACTTTTCCTGATTCTCTAGAGGTGACCATGCAGCCATAACACCTAAGAGAACTCCAGTGAGGTATTACATAATAATTTCATCCTCAAGATGCATACTAATCAGACTTGCCAAGGCGAACATGAAAGACAAATTCCTATAGGCGACTAAAGAGAAAGGACAGACCAACTACCAAGAAAATCCTGCCAGAATTGCAGCAGGCTTCTCAGAAGAAATCTTGGAAGCTAGAGGGAATTGGGAACACATTTTTAACATTCTTAAGAAAAATAATTCCAGCTAAGTATTTCCTACCTCACCTAGCTAAGCTTCGTTATTGAAGAAGAATTAAAATCCTTCCCATTCAATTCCTAAGAGAATATGCCAACTCCATACTAGCCTTTCAGGAGATGCATAAGAAAGTTCTAAGCATAAAAATGAAAAACAGTTTCATCCATCTCAAAAGCATAGGTAAGCACAGAGTTTATAGACCATACAAATCAATCACAAAGCCTAGAACACAAAGCAGAGCACAAATCACAGTATGACAGGAGCAAACCCTCACATATCAATAATTAACTTAAACATGAATAAACTGGGCATGCCACTCAAAAGGTACAGAGTGGTTAGCTGGATAAAAAAGCATGATTAATTCTTCTGCTGCCTTTAGGAAAAGCATCTCACTGCAAATGATACCTATAGGTTCAAGGTAAAGGGCTGGAGAAAGAGCTTCTAGGTAACAGGAAAACAGAAAAGAGCAGGGTAGCTATTTTCATATCCAATAAAATAAAATTTAAATCAATACAAGTTTAAAAGGATAAATAAAAAAATAAAAAGAAAAAGAAAAGAAACTGCCCTCACAGATATGGATGAATTGCATAATGATAAAGGACTCAATTCACCAACAAGAGATATTCATCTTGAATGTATATGCACCCAACCTAGGAGCACCCAAATTTATAGAACCAAGGAGCACCCAGATTTATTATACTAAGATAGGACATACATAGCCATACAATAATAATTGGAGACTTCAATATCCTGCTAACAGTTTTAGACAGATCCTTGAGGCAGTAGATTAACAAAGAAAACTGAGACTTTCACTCAGCACTGAACCATTTAGATCAAATAGATATCTACAAGACATTTCACCCAACAACCACAGAATATGCATTCTTCTGAGCAGCACACCAAAGACTCTAAGATTGACCAGATAATCTACATAAATTGAGGGTGAACAAATTTCAAAAGGTCAAAATTATACCAAGCATCTTCTCAGACCATAGCAGAAGAAAAATAAGTATCACTGACGGGAAGCCCCCCAAATACACTAATACATGGAAATTAACCAAATGCTTCTGATTGACTTTTGGGTTAACACAGAAATCAAGACAGAAATAAAAATATTCCTGGAGACAAATGAAAACAAAGATACAACATACTAAAATCTCTGGGATAACATGAAATCAATGCTGAGAGGGAAGTTTATGACATTGCACACACATCAAAAAAATAGATCTCAAGTAAATAGTCTAATGTTATACCTAAGGGAGCTGAAAAGACAACATCAAATCCAGAACACAATTAGAAACAAAGAAGGCAATGCTATAACTTACCCTGAAGAAATACAAAAGATTATCGAGATTACTATGAACATCTGCATGTGAGTAAACAAGAAAATCTAGAGGAAATGAAGACATTCCTGGCAACACACAATCTCCCAAGAATGAAATATAAAGAAATTGATACCCTAGCCAGACCAATCATAATCCAAAAAATTTATTCAGTAATAAGAAACTTCCTGGTTCTGGGTCAACATGGCAGCGACACAGGTGGAACTATGAGATTCTCCGAATGTGAGTTCCCCAAAAAGACTCTTGCTTCCCTTTCCCCACCCACTCATCCACAGCCAGACGCATGGTCTGAGGCCCAGGGTCCCTCAGTCCCATGCAGAGTCGGCTATTCTGTTCCTGGGTGCTCCCCCGCTGGTAGAAAATCCCAGGTCTCAGCTCAGCTCCCTCCTTGGTTAAAAATACCCAGACCCAGCCTCCGATCACCGGGGAGGCTCTGGCTACCCGCTCAACAGAGAAGCTGATTCCATCTCTGACTGAAATACGCTGGGAACAGTCCAGGGCCACTTTTGCTGGAGCTTGGGAGCAGAGCTCTAATCTGGGACAGAGCACTAATGGGTGTGCCTGGGACTCAAAGAGCAGAGAGGAAGGATCCACGAGGGTGAAAATATCACACTGGCCATTCTTCCAGGCAGAGAAGTGCATTGCCCTGCCCACCTACAAGCAGGCTCTGCCTCGATTCCCAAGGAAATGTCACTAAACAGAAGACAAAGCCACTCCCCTGGGAACTAAGTAACGGCCATCTCAGATTACAGCTCAGAATAAAACCCAAAAAACCCCAAGCCTCGATAAATGGAGTTCTCCGCATTGAAAATAAGGAGAGAGGCTAAAGAGCAGAGATGAACAGATTTTAGACACTCAGGAAAGACCCCAGAAGACAAGATTTCTTTTTCTTTTTCTTTTTTCTTTTTTTCTTTTTTGGTTTGCCTTTGTATAGCTACAAGTACTCTTTAGGGAATTGTCTTTGCTCACTTCTCTCTGGCCTTGTGTCTCCTTTTCACCTCTTAGTATATATGGCTGTCCTCCCTTCTACTCTTCTCTCTTTCTAACTTCCTACTGACCCCCTCTTCCTATATTACTTCGTTCTTTTGCCCCTCCTTTTGTTCCAGGTACCAAACCTACATTCTGCTCCACAGAAAGATTGTGAGACAGTGGGAAATAGGCTCCATTGGGCTCATACACTGACAGGTGGAGGCAGCCAGAGAACTCTCATAAGGAAGAACAGGAGATTGCACAAGCAAAGCAAAAGCAACCCCACCCTCCCTGAAAAACAAAATTAAAGAAGGGGAAGGAAAGGAGGAGAGAGAGAGAAATCTACACAAATG
>CAUYQG010091663.1:0-11847 GCA_963574415.1 Tarsius wallacei
AAAAGTTTACTAGAGATTAACATGGTAAAGAATGAATTGAAAGGCTGGGCTGTCCTGGTCTTGCATCTGATGGAGATTTGCCTAAGGGGGATGGGATAGGCTGCTGCTTGTTCTGTAGTAGAATGTCTGAATGCTTTCTAATGGTTACACTGAGGCAAAAAGACTAAACTAAGAATAAGCTAAGTTTTTTTCTAGGTTTCTATATGTACCCTTCAGTATGCACTTGTTCAAAATCAGTTCCCAGTGCATGACTGAGTTAATGAGACTGACTCTGCCAGACACACACGAAAGAGTGCCAGTCGTGCAGAGGAACCCTAAGTGTCATGAGAGCCCAGTCTGTTCCTCAGTCCACACCTCAAACAACTTCAACTCTCAGGAGCCGTGAATGACAAATCTCTAAATTTTTGTGAAGTACAGTTGTCTCCCCTCCAGAGTGCCTGGACTGGCTGGCAGCGAGAGTAGGGCTTTGCATATTCACAGAAACCCTCCTTTTGACTTGCTTTAGCTGAGAAAGGAAGACATTAAAATAAATTCACATTCACCACGCTCTTAGTTTAGTCACAGAAACCATCATCTTCAGATATTCACCAGGGTCAAGCTATGTATTAATATATTCGCTTGGCAATGTGTAAGGAAAACGAATATTAAAATATGTTCAGTGTTTTGTGTGTATCCAACGCCAGCAGATCAATACTCAACAAACCTACTCTCGAATGCAAAAATTTCCAAATCCAATTTGATTTCAACTCATATAACCACCTTTCATTTCTTCTTATTACTAAAGCCCCAAAGTGCAAGCGAGATTTCCCAATCCTGCGCTTAAAGTGGCATAACACGTGAGTGGTCTTCACTTCATACACTTGGGGGGGGGGGCGGGGGGAAGTAGTTGCAATTAAAATGAAAGCTTCTTGTCTCCGAAATCCCTAGAATCCTGAAGGATGAGATTTGTTTCCGAAATTCAGGCGGGAGGGAGGTGGAATGAAAGGGAGAGAGAGGGATCGCAGAAAGCGGGAAAAAAAGACTAAGGTGGGGGGGTATGAATGTTGTGGGGTGGGCTGGGGGGAGCGTTTCTATTTCAGAAGGGCTAAGGGGCTTTGTCCAATTTCTGAGGTCTGTCCCTTGCCATTCGCCGAGATGCCCAGACCAGTCTGGGATCGTCCCCGCACCCCTGCCCTCCTCTGGCATCATCACCTCCACCGCCACCCTTTGCAAAACAATACCCGCAACAGCACGCAGGGTGCCGCACGGACATCTAAAGTTATCTCGATTCCTGGTCCGGGTCCAAGCCTCCACTCCGGGGGCCCCGGACGGCCGTCCCCCGAGGACGCCGGCCCCACTTGCAGTCCGGAGCCGCCTCTCGCCTCCCGCTCACCCCCAGCCCGGTCCCCTTCTCCTGGTAGGTAACTCCGGCGGCGGCCTCCTGCCTCCTCCGTGGCTTTCCAGCTGGAACCCGGACGAGTGCTGAGGGGCGGGCCAGGCGACCCGCAGAGGGGAGCTCCGCTCCCTGGAGCTCTGCCCACAACAACATCTGGACCCACAACAAAGTTAAAATGCAGGGCTTCACGCAACTTACCGGGCCTCGTGAATGTCTCCTCCGGCGTGGGATGTGCAAAGTGGCTCAGGGCGGGCTGGGGGCCCCCGGGGGGAGACTGGAGACGGGTTTTGGTGGCTCGCCTTTTTCACTGTGTGCGCGCGTGCCGGGGTGTTTGTGTGTGTGTGTGTGTGTGTGTGTGTGTGTGTGTGTGTGTGTGTGCGCGCGCGCGCGCGCGCGCCTTTTCCCTCTCTGTCCCCCCACTACCTACCCCCAATCCCAGTCTCTGGCTCGCCAGCTCGTTCGCCCTCCTGGTGTTGCTCTCAAGGACTAGACGAAATCTCTTTGCTGTGGGGGCAGATTTAGAGACAAACACAATGTGAGTGCAAACAACAAAAGGCAAAAAGACAGTAGGAACAATGGGGGAGGCGAGGGCAGAGAACGAACCGGCGGTCACCGTGACGCCGCGCCCGCCCCAGGGGGTGCGGTGGGGGCGGCGCGGAGGCTCCGGCTCCTTCCAGGTCTCCCCCAAGCTCCCGCAAGCGCACCCTGACCTCCTTCATGCAACTCCCTGCCGGCCCACCCTCTCTATCCTTTCGAAGGGAACACGCCCCGGAGTTTTCCTCCCGGTGTGCTGCAGAGTAACTAGATTGTAAATAAGGTAGCGATGACCCACAAGGTGCAGGATTTTTTTAAAAATCTGCCCTCCACTTAAGGAAGCGATCAAATGGAACGGCAGGCGTGGAAGACTGCAGGGAGAGTCGGGTACCTCTAGATCTCCACGGAGCTTGCATCTATAAATACGCATTTCTGTTTAGTCAAGTCCCTTTGTCAACTTCTTCCCAGGGCCGAGCCTCAGCCGCTGCCCTACGACCATTAGTACCTGCCCCTCTTCCTCGCTTCTCGCCCCCGTTTGCCAACAGTCGGGCGTCAGGGAGGGCGCGCGCGGGGGTCTGCGGGTCCTCAGCACCTTCCGGGAGGCGAGCCGCGTCTCCCCACGCGGAGGCTGGAGCCACGGGAGACGGCGTTCAAGGCGACTCTTGCCTCCCCGAGCCTGGCGCCGTGCCACCCACTCCTTGGAGATGTAGGGGAGAATAGTTTTGAGGTGCTCTCATTCCTGCCTCTGGGGTGGTGGTTGAACTGGTTTGGTTTCGTGTGAGCGAAGCCAGGAAAAGAAGGAAAAAACAAAGCAAAGCAAAACAAACACCCAGTGCCCAAGAAGTAGGGAATGATATCTTAGTGATATTTTGGGGGGAACTAGGGAATGACATCTTAGTGATATTTAGGCTGGGCGCTGGGCTTGGACTCCTGTGGCGACACTTGAGTCAGTGCGTGGAGCCAGAGACCCTCAGAATGACATCACCATCAGAAGACACTCCCTAGGTGCTGAGCGGAAGCTGTGCGGCTGATTTAAGTGTGGCTCTGACAGAGCTTATCTCTTCTAATCTTACTTTCATTGACTTAAGAGAGCTGCGGGGGGGAGGGGCTAGCCTATTAAATCTCAAGCCAGGGTGGGCTGGGGGGGGGGTCTCCTGACAATGATCTTTCCAGAGGTGTTGTCCAGAAAAGGGGGGGCGGGGGCAGAATTCCCTGGAGAGACTGCGGGTTTGGAAGAGGGTGATGGAAAAGAGGGACTCAGAGAAACAATCCCAGCAACACGTTTCTTTCCTTGCTGGGGCCTCCTCTCTTTTGCTCTATGCCAATGTGCCTGTTCTCTTTTCCATCTCTGGAATTCTCTCCAGAGGCGCATCCATCGACCGCGCCTCCTTCCTGGGTATCCCCATCATTTCTCAGTGTGCGCCGACACCACCAGGGGATCAGTGACGATGCTCTGTTTATCCTTCAGGCGCCTGGAAGAGCAAGGCGCTGGAGCAGCTTGGGAGTCAGGCTTAGGGCTTGCCTGTCTCTGGGGTTTCTCAGACTTTTTCGAGCTGATTTCTAAATGGCAGTTAGTAAGTAAATATAGTTTCTTAGTGCATGCAACACATAGCAATCAGTGTATACACCTAGAAAAGTGATACATCCTCTCTCCCCCTTTCCACCCTTTGTAGATTTGTCTGTGGAGGTGGATTGCTAATACCTGAGATTTTTACACTTGTCTAGGGCAGAAACTTTCTGGGGTGTCTGACGATTGATTATTAGGTACCTGTTTGTTAAAAATGGCTAAACACCTTTCCCTGGAACAAAAGTGAGAAATGCAAATCTTAATAACTCAAGGCAAAAATTTTGAAGTGTAAGCACAGTTATTATCCTCTCACAAAATAAAGTTTCATCTTGCACGAATATTTGATAGCACAAAACCCAGTAATTAAGAGAACAATCAAATACGCTCAGGGCTTTCATGGAGACTTTAAATTATTATCTGCCTAGAATTTATAAGCAGTGTAATCTATTGGTGCTTGGATATAACTCAAGATATGGCAATCTAAATGTGTATCCTTAAACAATTTTACTGTATTTTCTTAAGTATTTAATGAGAAAGACCATGGATGATAATATTCAAACTGCTAATTCAGCGTGGCCTCATCAACGGTAAAAAAATTCTCTGTGTGTGCATGAAACACTCTCCCTGTATTTCCTTTCCTTACATTCCCTCTGTAATGCAAGTTTTAAATCAAAGATGTTTATGTATATGACATAAAAATTCCTCAATAATTGTAGTCTACCCTGAATGTGATACTTTCATTCTAAAGAGTTCTTGGTATACAGTGAATGGTCTATTCTCATAATACATATGTGGTTACATTTCAAAATCAGCTATTACTATGTCAGGCTCAGATCTTTAAATAATGTACAGAAGGTAAATATGACCAAACTACAAAAAAAATTTTGCCTCAGATTACTAATTATATGAAAATACTTAACACTGGAAAAGGGATTATCATTTACTGTGAACATCCACTGAATTTTGATCCCTTTCTCTCAGGCTATACCCAGTGAAGAAAAAGGGACAGAGAGAGTCCTCTTCCTCTGAATCTCCGGCCAGTGAGTTATATATGTACCTGCTTGGCCTAACCCCACCAAGCAGAGTGATGCCTCCTCCTCCGAGTTTCAGCTTCTACTGCTTCTTCTGGGGCAAGGAGGCCTGCTACTGGCAGCAGAAGGGAGGCTGGACAGAGAGAGAGAAGGCGCAAAGTTCCAAACTGCCTAGTGAGAAGTTACTGAAACTTGAATTACACCCACTTCTTCCCTCCTTTTGCTCCTACAGACAGCACAACTTCCTACCATGTATGGTTATTGAAATCACAGGCCCTTAAGACTAAACTATGATCATTACACAGCAACAGCATAGCTGATCAAAAACTTCCAGTGGGATTTTTTTTTTATGTTGGGCTTTTAAAAAAACCTACATTAAGTGGGGCTGACACATTGAAGATCAGCATTTTCATTTATCAAGCATTTACTATATATTAGTGTATTGGCCAAGTGTTTTTTTGTTTTTTTAAGTCTCTCTTTTTCACCACAGTCTTGCAAGAAATGTTACATCCTTGGTTCTACAAATGAGAAAAGTAAAGTCCAGAAATGTTCAATAACTTTCCCAAGACCACGCCATTTGGAAGTGGTTGTACCAGGATTGCAAGTCCAGACTTGCGCAGGTTTGATCCTTTGCTCTTCTAAGTCATGTTGATGCCATGTAGACTTTATATTAGGGTCAGTTTTCAGTGGGAAAATATTATTTTATTGAATGGGTAGACAGAAAATACCAAATTCATGCTATTCCTACCAGACATGTGCTATATTGGTATTTTCACTGATATTGGTCATTAAATAACTGTGAAATTTCCACAAAAATCTACATGTCGTATATATGGAGTCTTCATACACATTGCATATTCAATATAAAAGGTGTTTTGCAATATATATGAAATTACTTTGTAGGTTAGGGAATTATGTGTTCTATATACATTTGTATATATCCATATGATGTATAAAATAATGCATATGATATATATATATTTTTTTTTTAGGTTTTTTTTTTTTTTAGTTGGAGTCTCACTCAGTCGCCCAGACTGGAGTACAGTGGCCGCTCCCGGCCACCGCAACCTCGACCCGCTGGGCTCTGGCGATCCTCCACCTCAGCCTTCCAAGTAGCTGGAACTACAGGTGCACGCCACCACACCTAGCTAGTTTTTTTTTTTGATTTATTGTAGAGATGAGGTCTCACCAAGTTGCCCAGGCAGGTCTCGAACCCGCGGGCTCAGGCAACCCACTCACCTCAGCCTCCCAAAGGCGCGGGATTACAGGCTGAGCCACCGAGCCCGGCTGATATATTGTTAAATGCCTAGTTTTTTAATTTCTGTAATTTTGCAGGCATGGTTCTAGGTGCTTTACATATACAAACATATTTAATCCTCATAGCCAACCCCATGAAGTACATAATTTTATTACACTATTTTACAGATAAGAAGCATGCAGAGGTTATGCAACTTGTCCAAGGTTATGCAAGTAGCAGGTTATAGAGCCTGGATTAAAACTGGCTTCAAGTAATCTAACTTCTAGACCCATTCCCTTAGTCACTCTGCTATACTGTCTTTTAATGGATATGGTCACACACACACACACACACACACACAACACATATATATATATGTAAAATACATCTATATATTTGCAGGCAGTTACATACTATATACTATATATAGCTCTCAAAATATGGGGAGAATAAAGGCATAGAACTGAGCCCTGTATCATCTGTATCCCCATTCGAGTTGCCACCAAAGGCACATATAAATATTATAAATGGGAGGGGGCTCCGTAGTCAAGAGTCTGAAAATTTTTGAGGCCATCTCAATTCCACTAATGTATTTGTAGACATTGGGGGAGTGTTAGAACATTTTAGGAGTATACAATATTTGACCTTAGCCTATTTACAAAAGGTTTGTTTTGAATATATTTGATCATCTATATTTAAAATAGCAGAGACAAGTTACTTGAGAACCCTAAAGAAGAAAAAGAAGGATCCTAATAAGCATGGAAACCTGTGACTTGAGAGGTGGAGGAAAATTTAGGTGATACAAGGGAACAAAAATGCTATTTAACAGTTATGAATTTTCCATTTTAATTTTTTAAAAAATCAGCTTAGTTTGTCAACCCTCACTCCATCAACAAGAGAGTAATATAAAATATTGATTTAAGTTTAGCAACTATGGGCCCAAACACTGATACCCTTCAAAGGAACCTTAAACTATTCTATAGGAATTCTAGATATATGAATGGTTTGTTTATTTCAAATCTATTTTTACCTGTCTCACCAAACACAATGTGCATTTTAAATTTTGAAAGTGAGCTTCTCCAAGTGAACCAGCTCTGAAAAAAGTATTGAGGTTTTTTTCTCTTGCTCCTTCTCTTCCAAAATATTATATAAAGGATTATCTAAGGAAAGAGAAATAACTGACAATAATCTTCGTTGGACATTTTTAATCCTGATAAGCCCAGAAATACAAACATCTATTAACTTTCCTAGGTCTAATGTACTTCGGAAAAACTGAAAAAGATACCCTATACCTAACAGATGCCACACATTAATCTCTTACTTAAAAAAAAAAAAAAGAAAAGAAAAACAAAAACAAAAACGGTGTAAAGCCCTATTACAGATACATATGTTTTCATTTAAAAACTACTGTGAAACTGAGGGTTCTTTTATTTAAACATTCCCCTGTGGTTCTACGAATTAGGAATCAGTAGCACTATATTAGCAACGGAGAGCCAGACCCAACTAAGCTGGTTAAAAACAGTTGGTAAAACTGCCAAAATTGGTTTTGTTGCTGAAGTTAACTAAAACGAATGACAGCAAATGCATTTTTATTTATTTTTTATTTTTTTGAGTTGGAGTCTCACTCTGTCGCTCAGACTGAAGTGCAGTGGCCGCTCCTGGCCACCGCAGCCTCGACCTGCTGGGCTCCGGCGATCCTTACGCCCCAGCCTTTTGGGTAGTTGGAACTACAGGCGCGCGCTACCACGCCCGGCTAATTTTTTCATTTATTGTAGAGATGAGGTCTTGCCAAGTTGCCCAGGAGGGTCTCAAACCTGCGGGCTCAAGCAATCCCCTCACCTCAGCCTCCCAAAGCATGGGATTACAGGCTGAGCCACTGAGCCCGGCTAGCAAATGCATTTTTAAAAGAATCCTAATTTTTAAAACTTTCCCATTTGGATGTGTATTTAGAATAAACTTTATTTTAACCACAGTTTTGAAAAGGGGAAATAATGTATAAAACCCAGATACTTTATACAATCAAAATCACAATCACATTGCTTTTATTAGTAAAAAGTGTTCATTATTCTGATTGTTAAATTTTTCCCTTCCTGAGGTAAAACCAGAAAGAACAAGACTGGTTCTATTCAGATAAAACAACTTGTAGTCCCCACATCCTTCCTCTTAATTTGCTGTTTTTCAATTTTATCTCTGTACTCTAATTTTAAATAATGAGACTACAATGTGTGTGTATTGGGTTGGGATGTTAGACATTCAAAAATTGGGTTTTTAAAAATATATGGATTTCTTTCAGACTTAGCTTTCACAATATGTCCTGTTTTCTCTATTACCACAATTTTTAAAATTGTAAATGTATACACAAAGAAGTTTATGTGCAATGAGATACATTGATTTTTATTTATAAGAAAACAATAGGTAATGACTAATATACTTTGCTGATGTAAAACTGGTAATAGAACTAATTGTCAAACAAGAAAATAATATTTTAAGCTTGAGTCCCAGAAGAGTTTAGGTATTTGGGTCTATGGATTCATAATGGCACCTGTCTCTGTTACTTGTTTAAGATTTTTGGTACTGTATAACCAATTGCATTGTGTAATATGTGAACTACACTGGACAAATGAAAGCTCAACAAAAGCACGTTAAAAAAAAAAGATGGTGTTTAAAACCACTAAAAAAATGATCTTACTTGAATCTCAGCAAATTCTTTGAAGAGAGCAAATGCATTTTCAGTCTCTAGGTAACTGTGATTTCTCACCCCCTTCTTTTCATGATACTAAAGAAATTAAATTTACAATTTAATTCATAGGTTGGCTTTCTTTTAAATAATTTGTTAAATTTTTGCACTCTGAACTGTTTTGCATGCTCAAAATGACTGCTTCCCAGAAACTTTTGCTCCAGGAGAGAGTCACCAATTGGATCACTCCTCCAGTGATCAGATTTGGTCATGAACAACTTCATTATTTCAGCCATCCCTTTGATCATGCAGTAGGTACAGTAATTTTTCAACTACATTTGATTTTTGTTACATAAGCAAGTAAATGATCAAGATCTTCTTTTCTACAATAAAAAAAAATTGAATCCTGCAGGCAGCTTCTAATGCTAAGTGTTTCCTGAACATAGCTGGGGCCAAGAACACACTTTCCTACCTTTCTGTTGTGGAAATTATGATCTATAAAGGCTTATAAATTTTTAATATAAAAAGAAATGAAAGAAATAGTGAGATTTATCCAAAACAAAATGAGAGACAAAGGACATAAAAATGGTATTGGGCTGGGCATGGTGGCTTATAGCCTGTAATCTCAGTACTTTGGTAGGCTGAGGCAAGAGGTGTTTGCTTGAGACCAGGTGTTCTAGAGCAGCCTAGGCAACATAGCAAGACCTCAATTCTATGAAAAAAATCAAAACATTAGCTGGGTATGGTGGTGCATATTTGTAGTCTCAACTACTTGGGCAAGAGGATTGCCTGAGCCCAGAAATAGAGGTTGTACTGAGTCATGATCATGCCACTGCACTCCAGCCTGGGCAACAGGGTGAGACCATGACTCAAAAATAAAAAAGAAAAGAAAGTGATATTTTTTGTAGGAAAAAATATATTTAAGTTAGTTATTGAAAAATAGACAAAGCTAAAAGATCTGAGAACGTTGAATTGGCTTGAAAAAGAAAACAAGAAATTATCAAATGAGTGACAAGTAAGGCTATTTTGCCTGGTCTGGGTATACATGTACAAATCATGAGAGGATCTGGATTACAGAGAGAAATAACAAAACTAAACCATTGGAAATAGAACTAACAGAGTAGAAGGAGACAGATGAAGGGTGTTTGGATAACTTTCTCCACAAATTTTTTGAGAAAAAGATACTGACCAGCTGTTCCTCAACTTCAAAGAGAATAGAACTAGACGTAATACAAAGCCCTGGAGTAGAAGGCAGAAGACCTAGATTTAAATTCCAGTTTACGAAAAATAAAATGCCTGGATCTGTGTTACAGCTTTAAATTAAATGTAATAAAATTAGATAAAATGATAAAAGAGCAGGGTAACAAAATGGAGCCACAACATGCACATCTCACTTTAAAGTTCTATATCCTTCACTAACATGATGTATGAAAGACATTTTGGTGCCAGGGACTGTGCTAGAATTGAGCCACATATTTGACTTCAACCTCTACAATAGCCAAAAAGGAGGATAAAAATGTTAACTTTCATATTTGCAATAGTTAAGAGGAAATCTAATTACTCCTGAAACCAAGACCAAATAAAACATTTTCCTGGAGGACTTCTTATCAAAAGCTCTGAGAATGTTAAGGCAAGCTTCTTAACTGTGAAAACAATAATGCATTTCGGAGGATAGTTTCTTACATTTCTGTTGAGAAAGACTCCTCTCTGGGTCTCTCATGATGTTGCAGGTCATGCTGGGTCAAGAATGTGCCAGAAATGCAATGCCCTGACCACTCTTTACCCAGACCATTTCTTAGGGTTATGTTAACAACAAGCAAACTTTGAGGAATGAGATAACATCTCCCTCCAAAGTGAAGTGTATATTTACTGCTTGCTATAAAAGCATCAGATTCTCTAAGCTCAGTGTTCCTCATCTTCCACTTGTATGCATAACCTCTATTCCTTACTATTCCTAAGCATACCAAGTCTTTCTTTCCCTAACAGCAACCCTGTGCCATTCTGGTGGTCATTTTGGTGGCATCTCAGTCAAAACTGGATGTAAGAGATTTAAATTTTAATTCTGATTTAGCCTCCCAGAATATCTCTTGGGATTGACAAGGTCATAGATCATAAGGACCATGTCAAATTGGTTAAGTACACTAACCATTAAGCTCCCCAGCATGGCTGACATGGGTCAAAATGGTGGACATATAAGTTTTATATATATATGTAACATGAAATGGGACATCATATAAGTTATATATAGAAACTTTGTCTCCTATATACCTTATCCTTCTAGATAAATGGTCTGGGTCTGAGTAAGAGGTGATTAGAGAAAGGTGAAGCTATAGAAGCTACTGGAATGGACACATTGATTTTTGTGACTGTGGAAAGAGAACACCAACTCTGGCACTTGAAGAGGGAAACTCAGATTCAGAGAGAGAATATCTCAGACCTGGAAAGGTACTAAGTGTTGGGTAAGAAACAACTAGTTCTCTCCTTGTCTCCTAGGTCACCACAGCCTGGAAAACAGTCATATGGTCCATCAGAAGCCGCAGCCAGCAATCTGATCCACTGCTGGTTCATCATTGCCAATCTATACATAATAAAATCAGAAAAACTCATGTGGACCTGGGCGATCCAGAACTATTTTGCTGTGCTGGATGTCATCAAGAGAAGCTTCAAACATGGACTCCTTTCAAAGATGCATAAGCACACAGATTGACACAACCTTGTTTCATTCTGACTGATACAAATTCATACGCTGCTCCTAGTGCACCACCCTCCTTGGGTTATGTCATGTATAACATCAAGGCTGCAACTATGTGGTGTCACTATTCATGTGGCATACACGAAACAAGGTGTTGGTGATACAAAGCAAATTTCACAACACATTTCTAACTGGAGTCACTGGAGTATATATGTAGGAAAAAGTGGGCCATGGAATGTCTATTATGAGTGAGGTTTTTTTATTGGCAACTCCCCATAGTCATTGACAATGATACCAAAGATCATCTAAATTCCTTACAATAGGTGGTAATGGACTGAACTTATACTGCACCTTGACTGTCTGAAATAAGGCATACTAGTCCCACGGGGACTTATTCACAGTTGGCTGAAACTAGGATCCTATGAGGCTTGTTTGAGATATCCATGTATTTCTCTGGTTGACTTCATCTGACTGCTTAAAGTTCTGTTAGTAGAATCCATTATTAAATGTTATATGAAACAAATTGAACATTATTCGTTCCTAAACTCTGTAGGCCAAATTCATTTGAGTAGCCAACAAAGTAGCTTACTCTTGTGAAAATTCACAGGAAGCCCAGGCTATATAGGGTTGAGAGATGGATTATTAGGATAAATAGTCTATAAATAGGCTTTTGTATAATAAAACATATTGTTGGACATACCACACATGGAAAGCCCTGATTCCTCTTTGCCCAT
>CAUYQG010091666.1:0-32138 GCA_963574415.1 Tarsius wallacei
TACAATAAATCAAAAAATCAGCCGGGCGTGGTAGCGCGCGCCTGTAGTTCCAGCTACTTGGAAGGCTGAGGCGGAAGGATCACCGGAGCCCAGCAGGTCGAGGCTGCGGTGGCCGGGAGCGGCCACTGCACTCCAGTCTGGGCGACAGTGAGACTTCAACTCAAAAACAAACAAACAAACAAACAAAACAAACAAACAAAAAAAATAAGAAAAAGCAAAACTACCCATAACCTATCTGAAAAAAATACTACACTTAATGTTTTAACATATTCCTTTCAATTTCTTTCTTCCATACCATGCACTTCCTTAAAATTTATCTTACCTGTGAACACAGTATATATATAACCTGGTATTGTGTTGAACCTGAATTAAGATACAACAAACCCGTTACATGCAATTTTTCTGCCTGAATTATAACTCACATATTTCTTTTCTTTTTTTCTTTTTTTTGAGTTGGAGTCTCACTCTGTTGCCTAGGCTGGAGTGCAGTGGCATGCTCACAGCCACCCCAGCAGCGAGCTGCTGGGCTCAGGTGAACCTTCCATCTCAGCCTTGCAAGTAGTCAGAACTATGGGAACACTATCACACTCAGCTAATTTTTGGATTTATTGTAGAGATGAGGTCTCACCAAGTTGCCCAGACTGTTCTCAGACCCATAGGCTCAGGTAATCCCCACATCTCAGCCTCCCAAAGTGCTGGGATTACAGGCTTGAGCCAGTGCGCCCGGCCAGGTATTTCTTTTTTTCTTTTGGAGTCTCACTCCGTTGCCCAGGTTGAAGTGCAGTGGCACGCTCAAGGCCACCCCAGCATTGACCTACTGGGCTCAGGGGATCCTTCTGCCTCAGCCTTCCAAGTAGATGGAACTATAGGCGTGTGCTACCACACCCACCTAATTTTTGATTTATTGTAGAGACGAGGGTCTCGTCAAGTTGCCCAGGCTGGTCTCAAACCTCCAGGCTCAGGCAATCCTCTATCGGCCTCCCAAAGTGCTGAGATTACAGGTTTCAGTCACTGTGCTCAGCGGTATTTCTTTATGTAGTAGTAGAGGCCAGTTCATGTCTGTTTTAAAAATCAATAAGTACTACTCTTTATTTATTTACCAGGTCAATTATATTTGCTATAAATAGCACCTTCCGTTTGCATTAACGCAAATATTTTTAACTTTCTAAAGAAATGAATATTTTTCACCTAAGTCAATTTTATCAACACTTCCTTTGATGATTTCTCTATTACTGTTAAGCTTACAATAGGAGCGATATGGAAATTATTAAATATTCTTTTCTCTTTAAACGTTTCCAGTACAAACCCTTTATTTAGCCAACAAAAGACTGTCTGGATCAGCAGAGATTGGAATTTGTCATATAAGAAACACGAAAAAGAAAAAAAGTAACATTTGCTTTAACATTTCAGATGGAATTTTGCCACAAGTCAACGGGCTTGGGAGTCAGGCACGATCCAGCAAGAAAGAAATTCCTTCAACTTCCCTGTAGAGCTCTGATGCCCTCTTCAATCATGCTAGAAGGTGAAGCGAGTTCCTCTCACCCTTGGTATATTCTGACACCAGGCTTTTGACCACAGAACATCACTTGGGGTTCCTGTCAGGGGTCCAGATGGAAAGGAGGAAAAATCTGTCCCTTCAGCACCTGAAGACTACGGCAGCCAGGGAGGAAAAGGACATTTGTGAATGTCCCAATCTCTTTTCTTTTAGCTTTGGTAGAGGTGGTGGTTGTCTTAGAGAAGCTGAGAGTAAGACAGAGAGCGGAGGGTGCAGGTCCAGGTCCCCTCTGCTATGTGGGAGGTGGTCACTTAAAAGTGGAGACAGTCTGCACTTCCAAATCTCCCTCGGGTCCCACAAGTCACAGACGGAGTTTAGAGCTAAAGAACCTTCCATGGGGCCTTCAGTGGCAGGGCTGGGATCCTGCAATAGCAGACGGTAATGGCAGTGTGCCTCAGAGCCTCACAGAAGGCAGAGTCAGAGGGTTCCAGAGCCCAGTAAGAGCAGGGGAAAGGCAGAGGCAGGCAGAGCAGGGAAGAGGCCACGTGGCCCTCACCAGTGGGAAAAAGAATACATGGTAAGTGCATCTGCTATTGACAACAGCAATGGACTCCAACAGAAAGCCAAAAGTCTAGAGGTGACAGCTGAACCTCTCCACAGCTGTCGAGAGCAAGACCCCAGGACAGTCCCAAGTAACAGATGGGATGATCCCTTCACTGTCACTACCAGGTCAAGCAAACACCTTTCATGCTCAATATACCCAGATTGCATCTATGAAAACAGCCAACACAGGGGAGAGAGTAGGACCAGAAGGAAATAAGAAAGTCTCAGCACTACCCAGAGACAGCTCAAATCACTGGATGGGGCAAAATTACGGAGTGGGCTAAGACAGAACAAAGGAACTCCAAGCTCTCCACACATCTTACAGTGTGACTCCACCTGCTACCTACCCCCTTACATATTTCAACTCTTTCATCCATCTGGATTTTATCCTGGCATAGCAGTCAACTATGAATGTATGCTGATTTTCCCCCCAACAATAACATTTCCCAGCACCTCCTATCATTCCCTTTCCACAGGCTATGGAAGTTATTTCCTTTATTGCTCAAGTTCATTGAAACGTATAGAGCAGGTTTAATTCTGGTTGTTTTCTTCAGTTAATCTTCATGCCATACCATTTCATTTTTGTAGATACTGTAATGCACTTTAATATTTGGCATGAGGTTGGGCGTAGTGGCTCACACCTGTAATCCCAGCAATTTGGGAGGCTGAGGTGAGAGAAGATTGCCAGGTGTGGTAGCACATACCTGCAGTCCCAATTCTTTGGGAGGCTGAGGTGTAAGGACCGCTTCAGCCCAGCAGGTTGAGGCTGCTGTGGCCATAAGCATGCCATTGCACCCAGCATGGGTGACAGAGTGAGACTCTGAATCAAAAAAATAAAAAATAAAAATGTAAAAAAGGTATATAATTTTATGGTTTCTTGTTTTATTTTCCCCTTAACTCTTTAATAATAATAATAATAATAATAATAATAATAATAATAATAATAAACAATTTGCAATCTCAGTAGCTGGAATTACAAGCATGCACCACCACCATACTTGTCTTTTTTATTTTTTGTGGCGATGAGGTCTCGATATGTTGTGTGGAGAGCTTGGAGTTCCTTTGTTCTGTCTTAGCCCACTCTCAAACTCCTGGCCTCAAGCAGTCCTCCCACTTCTACCTCCCAAAGTGATGGGGTTACAGGCATGAGCCACTGAACCCAGCCTAGCCTAAACTATTTTTAAAGGAAGAAATGAGTATTAGAGAACTTCTCTGGTTCTTAATAAGTTTCCTAATTTCACATTACAATGGAATTAAAAGTTTTGAAATGAAATACGATTTAAAATACTGCAATCTACAGTTGTAATTTGTTGCTGAGATACATTTATTCAGGTGGGGTCAAAAGGAGACAAAACCTGAAATCAAGGTTTTACTCAACCAAGAAATTAGAATCTACTGAGGGCCAAAGCCACACAGACATCTCTTTCAGCAGCTGAGACATTTCCATCAATATGATTTTTAAACTAATTTTGAAAATGAGCCTTTTCTTTAAAAACAGGCTAAATACCTACATGCTTTTAAATTCAAAAAAAGGTTTGAAGAAGAAGAAAAAAAAAACAACCGACACAATTTAGACCCTCTGTCAACATGACCAACCTGGGTTCTTAATATTCTCAGTTGAACGATTCCTTCATTCTCTTCTTCCCTCATCCTTTCTGTAGTAAGCTGCAAGCGTCCAATCAAGTTGATTTTACCTCTTTTCTGAACTTTTGCATTTTTTCTATTAAAAAAAGGCAATCATATAATTTACAGTGAAAAGGCTTTAAACATCATATATTACAGCAGTGATGTCTGAGATAAAAGATTAAGAAATATGTGAACAGTTAGTATCCAGAATTGTTTGAAGGAAAAATGACAACCAACACACAGCTCTAAAATAAACTCTAGGATTTCCTGTAAACATGACCTCCGTCAAAATATGAGAGACTGTGATAACAAAGTTAATATAATTTATATAGTCACGAAAGTTATTAAAGATATGTGGGTTGTGATTCAGCATTATTTAATTAGATCTTGAGAAAAAAATGCTTTGCCTGGCTAAACTTGCTTCAGCGTGTAAAAGGATGTTCACTCTAAAGATGAAATGCAATATAGCAAGAAAGTATCCATGAAAAATATGATAAAGAAATAGACATCTCTAGTTCATTAGTATTTTCCTCTTTGTAGAGATGGGGCTATTTTGCTCAGGCTGGTCTTGAACTACTGGCCTCAAGCAATCCTCTTGCCTTGGCCTCCCAAAGTGCTGGGATTACAGGCATAAACCACTATGCCCGGCCTCCTTAATATTTTCCATAAGCAACTAAATGACAAAATTTAGAGTGATGACAGCATATAGTTGTTTTAAATATCACATAAGAAAAATAATTTTTTTGCTAAAAACTAAGCACTTAAATTCAAACAAGGTATTTTTATTTTAGATCAACCAACATTAAGCTTACATTAAACTGAACTCCTGATTCACTGAGAAGAGGGTACCTTCTGTGAAGTCTTTGGGTGAGTTGACTTGAGGTTCATACAATAAAACTTGCCGTTTGAGCTTTGGGAAAGCCACTAAAGACTATGAAGAATAGAGAGAAAGCAGTTAGCACCTAGAAACAGTCTGTAACACTGTGACCCACTCTCCAACATAACCAACACAGGCGAGAAAGGGTCCTCAACACAAATTCAGAAGACTTATGTGGTACTTCCATGAATATAACAATATAAATGCGTAATGAGGAAAGAGAGAAAGAGGACAAATGAGTTGATTATGAGGAAGCACTAAATGCTTTCTTTACAGTAAGACAAGAAATGTGGTTACGTAGTACCACAGCAAACACTACCTGCCTGCTATGTGCCAGCTATTTATCCCACAGGTAATTATTTGGAGACTTTATTTTTTTTTTTTTTGAGTTGGAGTCTCACTCTGTCACCCAGACTGGAGTGCAGAGGCCGCTCCCGGCCACCGCAGCCTCGACCTGCTGGGCTCCAGCGATCCTTCCACTCAGCCTTCCAAGTAGCTGGAACTACAGGCGTGCACTACCACGCCCGGCTAATTTTTTGATTTATTGTAGAGATGAGGTCTCGCTTGCCCAGGCAGGTCTCAAACTCGTGGGCTCAGGCAATCCACTCACCTCAGCCTCCCAAAGGCGCGGGATTACAGGCTGAGCCACCGAGCTGGGCTTGGAGACTTTTTTTTTTAAGCTGGGGTCTCACTCTGTCTCAGACTGGAATGCAGTGGGGCACAATCACGGTCTGCTGCAGCCTCGACCTCCTGGGCTCAAGTGATTCCTCTGCCTCAGCCTCCCGAGTAGCTGGGACTACAGACGTGTGCCACCATGCTTGGCTGATGTTTTAATTTTTTTTTGTAGAAATGAGGTCTCGCTGTGTTGCCCAGGCTGCTCTCGAATTCCTGGGCTCAATCCTCCCACCTCAGTCCCCCAAAGAGCTGGGATTATAAGCATGAGCCACCACACCTGGGCTTATTCTGAAATTTTTAAGAATTTCAGAGTAGGGTAAAATGTGGTTACCAGTAAGAGGTCAATGAGTACACTTTCCAAGTTCTCAAGAAGATCAAAGTTTTCTAACTCTTATGGTCATCATAAAATCTTTGAATACATTTTCAGTATAAAAACTAAGTACATGACTGGTCACATTCCTCACATGTAACATTTAAATATCAACTCAATCTTTTTCTCCTCTTTTGGGGAGGCCATCTCTGTTTTGATAACTTGCCTGTTTTCAATTTCTTTTTTCCATAAATACCTCAGTGGCATATATATATATTTTGCTTAGAAGTCATTTTGAGACTTATAAATTCAAAAAATTATTACAAGCCAATTACATATTTCCTGCCATATGAGAAGACACAATTTTAAAAATGAAAAGCACAAAACCAACCAACCCATAAAGTCCTTCTAAGCTCAGCATCAGGGAGCTCAGTTGCGAGCTTTAGATTTTCAAAGCTGATTTTCTCTCTGGGTCTTTGGTTCCATGCAAACAACACAGCCAGCTGAAACGTGGTTACCTCCAGATCATACTGACCTACTTCATTCTTAAATGTTATCTATAAGAGATAAAATAGATTTTTAATAAGTAAGAATCTCCTCATGATTACTACCACTTCTCTAACATAATATCTACAACATGAGTTTACAAGGGCACCCCTCGTAGGACAGGCTTCCCCCACCAGGTAAGTGTTCTAGGAACCCATTGGCATCAGTGGACCAGTTAGTATTGTTGTAAGAGGCTGTGTTCGACTTCAGTGAGTGATTTTTTTTGGAGATTCTTTCATCACGTTTGCCTATTTCACGATGGGTGATTTACCAGTGCGCCTGCCCACACTCCACTGTGTTCAGCAGTTTTTGACCAAAACAGCATGACCTCCATGTCCCACCCTCCCTATTCACCTGATCTTGCCTCAGGGACTTTTTTCCCCCACATGAAAAAAGTCCTCAAAGGGATATGTTCTGCCGATGTGGAAGAGGTGAAACAAAAAATGGCAGAAGCACTCAAAGGCATCAAAACTGATGAGCTCAAAAACTGTTTTGAACAGTAAAAAAGTGCCTCAATAGGTGTACTGCATCAAATGGAGAGTGCCTGGAAGGTAACTGAAGTTTAAACATGTAAGAACACACACACACAGTTTTATAAATAAATTCTGTTTTTTGGGATTCCCTCCCTTGAATATGTAAAAAAGACTGCTAGTTGTCTTCCAATATCCATTCTTTCTTTTCTTTCATGGTAACAAAAATTTTAGCAGACTTTAATGACTGCCCAGAATACAGGCTCATCTTCCAGCTTTCCTTGTAACAAAATGAGGCCAGGTGACTGATTTCTAGCCAGTGACACAAATGGAAATGGTGGAAACTTAGGGAAGTTGCCTTAAAGAAAGGCACAACCTACCCCCTCCTGTCCTTTCCTGTTGACAGGAAAACTAGCAGGGATGACAGTGGATTCTGCAGACAAGGGCAATACCTTTCAAGCATGCCTGTGTCCCTAACAACCTTGTGAAAACAGATTCACATTCCTGTTCACACTTTCACATGTGAGAGGCAAGTATCTATTTTAAGTAACTCTTATTTAGAATCCTACTTTCACCCAAACTGACAACTGAACTAACGCATCATGTACTTACAATTCCATTTGACATGAGATGATGCCAATGTAATTTTCTACCACTGTGATTTTTTTTGTAGAATTCTTCTACTTCAGGTATCAAGTCCTCCAGTTCGGTAGGAAGTGAGACAAAGACTTTCTCAGAACTTCTTGACCAGGCACCAGCATTCAGAATTTTTATATTAACTGAATCAGCTAAAAGCAAGAAATTCCAGGAAATATAAATTATCTTGACAATGGATCAACTTCACAATAAATAATAGAGTAAGCTTTTGACGAAAAATAAGACTATAAAGATTTTATGTTGTCCTTTTGTTTCAAAATAATGACCTGTAAATCTAATATTCTGCTTTGATGGCTCTTTCCAAGGAATGTGGACATCATAATATCTTTGGCTGTATTACTGCTGACATTTATTTTGAATTTACTGGAAAACAAAGGTATTCTTTTATTAAAGTTTAAAAATATGTACACATATGAAATGATAAAATAATACCTGGTAAAGCCAATTTATTATTTTTATGCATTTCCTTAAAGGCCTGGTTCAAATCTTCAGATACTTTTATGTCCTGAAACATTCTAGCAAGCTTGTTTACATAATCTGCTGGCATACCAACTTCCTACAAAAACCAAAGACAGAAGAGGTAATAAGTGCATAATCTGACATACTACTAGAAAAAATGTTAGTGGAATATGAAGTATTAGATGTTTTAATATAACATTTTCCCCTTCCCTTATTTATTAGAATGTTTACAGTCTAATACCTGTTAAACCTGATTCTTAGAAACAGGATAGTACAAGGTCCCTGCTTTGCACAATTCCAGTGGGCCTGAATTTCAGTTCCCACAGCATAGTTAAAAATATCAATTCCCCAACAACACAGTTTAACCTTCAGCTGCCACTATGTAACTTCATAAAGTACTAACTTTGGTTCTATCTCCTCAATCCACAAATTATTACAAAAATAACAGTGACCAATCACAATATTTCTTCCGAAATTGATTAGTCATGTTTACTCTGTTCATCTACAGACAGCTAAGTGTACAGTTCCTATGCCATCCTTGCCTTTCAGTGGTAAACCCATATGACAACTTACAAAAATGAATAATCAAACAGGCCAAAAAAGACCATAAAAGTACACCAAAGAAATAAAAAGTGACAACGCTGGAGATGAAAATAAAATAGAACATAAATGGAGTTACAGAAGACAACTGACTGTGGCTGTTCAAATTACTCTTCATTTTAAGAACAGCCTTATTGAGATATATAATTTATCTACCATAAAATTAATCCTTTTAAAGTACACAATTTAAGCCAGGCTCAGAGGCTTATTTAGCCTGTAATCCCGTGCTTTGGAGGCTGAGGTGAGCAGATTGCCTGAGCCCATGGGTTCAAGATCCGTCCGGGCAACTTGGTGAGACCTCTGTCTACAGTAAATCGAAAAATTAGCCGGGCATGGTAGCGCACGCCTGTAGTTCCAGCTACTTGGAAGGCTGAGGCGGAAGGATGGATTGCTGGAGTCCAGCAGGTTGAGGCTGCGGTGGCTGGGAGCATGCCACTGCACTCCAGTCTGGGCGACAGTGAGACTCCAACTCAAAAAAATAAATACATAAAGCACACAATTTCAGCCAGGTTCAGTGGCTCACGTCTGTAATGCCAGCACTTTGGGAGGTGAAAGCGAGAGGACTACCTGAGCCCACGGGTTCGAGACCAACCTGGGCAACATGGAGAGACCTTGTTTCAACAACAAATAAAAAAATTAGCTGGGTGTGGTGGTGCATGCCTGTAGTTCTGGCTACTTGGAAGGATCACCTGAGCCCAGTAGGTAGAGGCTGTAGTGGCTGTGAGTGTGCCACTGCACTCTAACCTGGGAGACAGAGACTCTGACTTTACCCCAAAAAGAAACCCCATACCTATCTGCACTCACACCCCATTTCCCTCCTGACCCAGCACCTGGAAATTACTCATCTCCCTTCTGTCTCTGTGGATTCATCTGTTCTGGACATTTCAAGTTAGTGGAATCAGACGCTAGGTGGCCTTTTGTGACTGGCTTCTTTCACTTCGCATTCTAATGTCTTCAAAGTGCATCCACACTGCAGCATGTATACATTTCTTTTTATTGCCAAATAATATTCCATTGTATAGAGAAATCACATTTTGCTTATTAGTTCGTTGACATTTTAGGTTGTTTTACTTTTTGACTATTATAAATGATGCTGCCTTAAACACTTGTTTACAAGTTTTACATAAACTTATGTTTTAATTTCTCTAAGTGGAATTACCTAGGTTTGAAATCAACTATGCTTAACTTTTTTTTTTTTGAGTTAGAGTCTCACTCTGTTGCCCAGACTGGAGTGCAGTGGCCGCTACCGGCCACCGCAGCCTTGACCTGCTGGGCTCCGGTGATCCTTCCGCCTCAGTCTTCCGAGTAGCTGGAATTACAGGCACGCGCTACCATGCCTGGCTGACTTTTTGATTTATTGTAGAGATGAGGTCTCGCCAAATTGCCCAGGCGGGTCTCGAACCCGCAGGCTCAGGCAATCCACTCACCTCAGCCTCCCAAAGCGCGGGATTACAGGCTGAGCCACTGAGCCCGGCCTTAACTTCTTAAAGAACTGCCCAACTGTTTCCCAAAGTGGCTACACCATTTTATATCCCCACTAGCAACTTTTGAAGGTTCCATTTCCCCTCTTCCTCAGCAACATGTGCAGCTGCCTGTCTTTTTAGTTTAGTTATCCTAGTGGGAGGAAAGTAGCATGTCCTTGTGAAGGATGCTGAGCATCTCTGCATGCATATACTGGCCATTCGTATACCTTCTGTGAAGAGATGTCTACTCAAATCCTTTGCTTATTTTTAACGGGACTGTCATTTTATTGTTGCATCTTTAGATATTCTAGACAGAATATCAGACATATAGTTACAAATATATTCCCAACTACTCTTACTTTTGAGTTGGAGTCTCACTCTTTTCGCCCAGGCTGGAGTGCAGTGGCATGCTCACGGCTACTGCAGCCTCAACCTTCTGGGCTCAGGTGATCCTTCCACCTCAGTCTTCCAAGTAGCAGGAACTACAGGTGTGCACTACCACACTTGGCTGATTTACTCTTACTTTTTAAATAAGGTACCTTAAATCTAAAAGTTTCTTGGGTTTTAAATTATAGCATACTAAATACATATGAGTTGTGCTATTTTTCCCTTTCTCCTATATATTCATAACTGAAAATCAGAGTTTTGAATATTTTGATAGAAACTTTTTTCTTTTGAGTCGGAGTCTCATTCTGCTGCCCTAGGTTGGTGTGCAGTGGCACAATCACAGCCACCACAGCCTCAACCTGCTGTGCTCAGGCGATCCTTCTGCCTCAGTCTTCCAAGTAGCTGGGACTACAGGTGCACGCCACCATATCCGGCTAATTTTTTGATTTATTGTAGAGACAATCTTGCCATGTTGCCCAGGGTGGTCTCAAACTCCTGAGCTTACCGTGGCTTCCCAAAGTGCAGGGATTACAGGCATAAGCCACTGTGCCCAGCGACAGAAATTTTTAAAAGTCACAGAATAATCATTCTTTTTCCCACTGTGCAATTTCAGTTGGCACAGTGATTTTCATTATCCTACACTGCCATGCAAAGCAAAGCAACCCATCAGCTAAAATATCTGTATCTCTCTCTCTCATATACATATGCAGAAATGAAGGAAATTCATTTTAATAATACACAGATTCCATTCAAATGAACTAAAAAAATGGACTCAGAACATTTTTACATGGGAATTTAATTGTAATTATTATTATTATCCTAAACCATCACCTAAAGGTTCTTTTTGCTATACAGAAGTATTTATTGTTATTAAACATCTTTATAATTAAGCATTTATAGTATTAAAAACACCTTAAAAATGATTTGTCCTGTAGCGTATTTACTTGTTTATGATTTGTCCTGTAGTGTATTTATTTACAGTCTCATTCTGTTGCCTAGGCTGGAGTGCAGTGGCATGGTCATGGCTCACCACAGCCTTGACCTCCTGGACTCAGGAGATCCTTATGCCTCAGTTTCCCAAATATCAGGAACCACAGGTACATGCCACCACACCTGGCTAAATTTTTTTTGTTTTTGTAGAGATGAGGTCTCCCTATGTTGCCCAGGCTGGTCTTGAACTCCTAGCCTCAAGTGATCTCCCTGCTTCAGCCTCCCAAAGTGCTGGGATTACAGGCATGAGCCACTGTACCTGGCCTTGTTTATTTATTAATAAAATTAGTTCAAATGAGAGCAAGGGTACCAATAAGAGTGAAACAGTAGACACAAAGCAAGAGCAAACGTGTTTTACATCAAGTCTTTATTAAGAAAAGTCACTTTTTAAGATATCACTTTATTTTACATAATTGATGTTACGTTCTTATAAAATGTCCCCTATTTGACATTAACAATATCACCAAATGTATTACTTAAGCACATATACAAACCATGTATTATATCAGAAAATGAAGTATTTAAAAAATTTACTTACTCTTAGCCACTCTACCATGTTTTCTTCAATTTCACTATCAGCAGAGATGTCTAATATGAGTCGTCGTGTCAAATGGGCTTTGTGATACCTCATAAAGACATCTTTGTTCTGTACATATTTAAGTACCAAGAGCTGTATGAAAAACAAAGTTACTTTAATTTCTTACGTACTCTAAGCCATTTCTCCCCTTTAGACCTTTCTACATTCCTCAATTGTCAAAACTCAGAAATTTATATATGCATATACAAAGGCCTACTAAATTACCCATCTCTGAAAATTAACCAGCCCTGATCCACTGCTTTATCCTCTCCACCTTTTCTTGACATGAGTCACCCTCTGGGCTTTTCTGTCTATACCTGCCCTGTGTCCTATTTCTTATCTGTATTCCTGGGCTAGTATCATTACACTAAGGACCAGGTGACAAGATGAGAGTAACTACTTCATCTACCCTCACTCATCTCCAGCTCCCTATCTTGGCTCTCACAAAAGGAGTGAAAAGCTCCCTATCCCTCAACCATCATTCCAAATGAATCGGCTCCCCTTTCCTTAATCCTGTAATTGGAGCTACAATTTAATTGTCTAGAAATAGTCAAGAAAGGGGAAGATTTAAATGGTATCCCCTTTCAGGCAGCTCTAGAATCACAACATTCAGAGAGAAGAATAACTCCCCCTGCTGAGGTTTTAGACTGTAAGCCTTCTTCACACTAGTTGCTTACAGACAACACATTTCACAGCAAGTCCTATAAGCAAAAGACAAATGCAAAGTAAGGCCATCTAAAAAGTGAAATACAAAAACTCATGTACCACTTCTTTGAGCTTTGCTTCAATCTCTTCAGAGGTTAGTTTTTTGCTTAACGGTGTTTTTCTTAGCAACATGTCACAGTAATTGGCAAGCAGCTCAGGGCATTTTGATTCAGGCTGAGTTTTTAATCCCACCCTAAAAAACAAATTAAAAGCAGTTGATGACAAAAATGATTGCTATTTACAAATATTTTTTTCTAAAGCCAGTTTTTCACCAGTGAATTTCTTATGTTGAATAATCCAGTGATCAGGACTGCGATTAGGGTGAGCGTGAGCAAGATGTCTAGGGTGCCTGATTTAAAGAGACACTCACCCTCAGGCCAACTCTAGGCTTGAGAGGACCGTGAGTGAGAGCTTCCTTAACATTTACATCCTAGGTGCTTGCTTGCCTCACCCTAGTGCTAGCCTTGGCAATGATCTTGAAAATATTTTACTCAGATACCTGCTGAAATTCTTTGGGAACACTATGTAAATCTTAGAGGGTTATAAGTTAACACTTAAAACTTGTCATTATTAATATGAGACAAAAATGTTATTTCACTCTTTGAAATGTATATAATGTAACCTACAGTCCATAATGATGTGATATCTCCTATCATCCATTTTTAAAAAGTGTTAACAGGCCAGGCACGGTGGCTCAGCCTGTAATCTCAGCACTTTGGGAGGCCGGGGGTGGGGAGGATTGCCTGAGCCCAGGGGTTCGAGACCAGCCTGGGCAACTTGGTGAGATCTCGTCTCTACAATAAATCACAAAAACTAGCTGGGCGTGGTGGTGTGCGTCTGTATTTCCAGCTACTTGGAAGGCTGAGGCAGAAGGACTGCCTGAGCCCAGCAGGTAGAGGTTGCGGTGGCCGTGAACATGCCAACTACATTCCAGCCTGGGCGACAAAGAGTGAAACTCCAACTCAAAAAAAAAAAAAAAAAAAAAAAGAAGTGCAAACAAAACCTTCCCAAACAACGAAGAACTTTTGTATTCATTTAACTTTCCTGACGCAATTTTAAAATCATTGTACTGTGCATATATACATATACATACAAACACCATGTAGGACATATTATATATATATATATGTGTATTATTAGAGACACACATATATTATTAGAGAAAAGTTCTCACTCTGCCAATCAGGCTGGGGTGCAGTGGTGCAATCACAGCTTGCTGTAGCCTCAAACTCCTGGGCTCAAGCAATCCTCCCACTTTAGCTTTCCAAGTAGCTGGGACTACAGGCACATGCAACTATGCTAGGTAATTTTTAAATTTTTTGTAGACAGGATCTCACTATGTTGCCTAGGCTGATGTCTAACTCCTGGCCTCAGGTGATCCTCCTCCCTCGGCCTCCCAAAGTACTGGGACTATAGACATCAACCATCACACCCGACCCACTTTATTTTTTAATAATTTGAGACAGGGTCTTTTCATGTTGCCTGGGCTGAACTTCTCGCAAGTAGCTAGGACTACACGCACATGCCACCGTGCCCAGCAGTATATTGTAGTTCTCTGCTTCGAAGTCTTACATTTATTTATTTATTCATTCACTTGAAATTGGGGTCTCACTCTGTTGCCCAGGCTGGAGTGCAGTGGCACAGTCACAGCTCACTATAGCTTGGCCTCCAAAGCTCAAGGGATCCTCCTGCCTTACCTTCCCACATAGCTAGGACTACAGGCATACACACCACTACACCCAGCTAAATTTTTTTGGTAGAGATGGGGTGCTGTTATGTTTCTCAGGCTGTATTTTTATCCTACTCCTCTAAAAGCCTGTGAAAATAAAATTAAATTCAGTATTTCAAAATTTCTTGTGTTTATAAAATTCAAGTGATATTTTCCAAAGATTAAGATACCCAAGTTATTATCAGTATGCACATCATCAAAATAATACAATTATATTGTATGTACATATATGTAAAATATATCCACATGTAAAATTTTGCTGGATGTGTCCACTCAATGTGGGGATAAAACCTTTTTTCCCTCTTAATTATGAATCCAGGAATCAGCATTGATTCTATTTCTACTTTTTATTTTCATAATTTATCTTTGCCCTGAGAAATCTTACTCACATAAGTAAGCAGATGGGACTAGAATAAGTTTTTATTATGATGTCATTCAATTCTTTGAGCACCTCCTGTGTCATTTGCTAAAAAAAAAAAAATCATAGTGATCTAGTATTAAAAATTATTTTTTGCCGGGCTTGGTGGCTCAGCCTGTAATCCCTGAAGTGGATTCCCTTGGTGCAATCCCTTGATGGCTGAGGTGAGTGGATTGCCTGAGCCCGCAGATTTGAGACCAGCCCAGGCAACTTGGTTAGACCTCGTCTCTACAATAAATAAAAAAACATTAGCCGGTATGGTAGTACGTGCCTATAGTTCTGGCTACTTGGAAGGCTGAGACTGAAGGATTGCCAGAGCCCAGCGGGTCGACGCTGAGGTTGCTATGAGCGTGCCACTGCACTCCTGTCTGGGCAACGGAGTGAGACTCCAACTCAAAAAAAAAAATTATTTTTGATGAGTACATTTTTGCTAATGGCTAGCATCAACTGTATTGAAAGCAAAGAATTAGAAACTATATGACTTGCAAAAGGATCTGATTACCTAGCTCATCAGAAATTCATTTCATGTATAGCAATACCAATATTTCAAAATATCCCTTTCTCAGGCAGCATGGAAGTTTTTCTATTTGTGGTAAAGCACCACATTAAGAATCAAGAGGAGTACGCCTTTCTTTGTAAAGTGGGAATCAGTGAGTGTGGAAGGAGAAGTGGAAAGGGAAAAAGGAGTGGCATTTCCACCACAAGGCTCAATTTTAGAAATGACTGGTGTGGAAACTGACAATTTAGAAATCAACTTCCTTGAAAACATTCACACTGGCATGCTCTAGGAAAAGCCTGTTTTCCTGGAGGCAGACATATCTACTAACTAAATACCTGGGACTCTGCCCACCTCTCCCGATTCGTCTGCAGTGGCAATGCCTAGCTCAGGCATGAACTACTGTACAACCCAAGTGGTCTACCTTCCTGCCTTCAATTCAACCTGTTGAGAAAACAGCTATCAGAATTTTTTTAGCTAGTTTTTTTTTTTAGATGGGGAGGGGTCTCACTATATTGCCCAGGCTAGTCTTGAACTCTTGCTAGTCAAGCAATCCTACTACCTCAGCCTCCCAAGAGGCTGGGACTACAGGCCAAGTATCACGCTTACGTTGCTGTTTCTTTGAAGACAGTGTGCCAGTTTCTTCCTCTATGCCTGGTTTAAAGCTTTTTTGTTTGTTTGTTTTCCATTTGATGCTGTTTCATCATGATGCATCTAAGAATGGCTTATCCTGTGTGGGATTCACAGATCCTTTAAATTCTGTGGGTTAGTATTTCATCAATTTTGGAAAATGGTGGTCAATACCAGTTCGAATACTGCTTATGTCTTCTTTTCTGTTCTCCATGATCCCAATGACATATTCTTATATACATTTCCTTCCCTCAAGTAACAACTGCCACCTATTTGTCCATTAATATGTATTATTATTTCATTACTATTTATTTATTTATTTTAAGTTGGAGTCTCACTCTGTCGCCCAGACTGGAGTGCAGTGGCCGCTCCCAGCCACCGCAGCCTCGACCTGCTGGGCTCCGGCGATCCTTCCGCCTCAGCCTTCCAAGTAGCCGGAATTACAGGCACGCGCTACCATGCCTGGCTGATTTTTTTATTTATTGTAGAGATGAGGTCTCGCCAAGTTGCCCAGGCGGGTCTCAAACCCGCAGACTAAGGCAATCCACTCACCTCAGCCTCCCAAAGCGCGGGATTACAGGCTGAGCCACCAAGCCCGGCTTCATTACTATTTATTATCTAAGATTATTAAGCACTATGGAGACATAATTCACAAACCATAAAATTCACTCATTTAAAGTGTATAACTCAATGATTTTAAGTATATTCACAGGGTTGTGTAGTCATCACTGTAATAAAATTTTAGCACATTTCATCACTCTAAAAAGAAGCCAGATACCAGTTAGGAGTCAAATCCCATCTTCAGGTATCTCCCCATTCAGAGACTGGCAGCAACAAGTCTACTTTTTGCCTATGAATGTGCCAACTCAGGATGTCCCAAGTGAATGTTATCATACAACATGTGGTCGTTAATAACTCACTGCTGTTACTAAGCATCATGTTTGCAAGATTCATTCATGTCATAACATATATCTGTAGTTCATTTCCTTTCTCAACATATCTTTATTTTTTTGAGTCAGGTCTCATTCTGTCACCCAGGCTGGAGTGTGTGGCACAATCACAGCTCACCACAGCCTTGACCTCTTGGGCTCAGGTGATCCTTCCACCTCAGTCTTCTGAGTAGCTGGGACAACAGACATGTGTCACCACGTCCAACTAATTTTAAAAATTTTTTTGTAGAGATGAGGTCTCGTTATATTGCTTAGGCTGGTCTCAAACTCCTGGGCTCGCACAATGCTCCCGCTTAAGGTGTGAGCTACTGTGCCCTGCCTCATTTATCTTTTATTGAGATAAAAAAAGACCATTCCAACCATTTTTAAGTAGAAAATTCAGTAGCATTAAGTACATTCACAATGTTGTTCAAGTGTCACTATAATCTACTTCCAGAACTTTTTCATTATCTCAAACAGAAACCTCGGATCTTTTCAACAGTATCTTCCCATTCCCGTTCCCCCAGCATCTTGTTACTTTTATTCTACTTTTTGTCCCAAAAGATTTGCCTGTTCTAGACACCTCATACAAGTGTTTCCATACGAAGTCTGTCCTTTTGTATCTGGCTTATTTGACTTGGCATAATGTTTTCAAGGTTCATTCATGTTGAAGCATGTATCAGATTTATTTTTTTATGACTGAATAATATTCTACTGCACAGATATACCACATTTTGCTCATTTATTTATCTAATGATATCACCACCACACACCTGCCTGGACAACAGAGTGAGACCTTGTCTCCAAAAAAAGAAAAAAAAGTTCTAGTGAGAGCAATTAGGCAAGAAAAAGAAATTTAAGGTATCCAAATTAGAAAGAAAGAAGCAAAAGTATTTCTGTTTGCAGATGTCATGATCTTATAATCAGAAAATCTGAAAGAATTTACAATCAAGCTATTGGAGCTAAAAAAATTAAATTAATTAATTGGAGCTAATAAATCTGTAGGAGTCAAATCAACACATAAAAATCATTTGTATTTTTACACACTAGCAACGAATAACGCAAAAGAAATTAAGAAAACAATTCCAAAATAGCTGGGCATGGTGGTGTGTGACTGGAGTCCCAGCTACTCAGGCCTCCTAGCTGAAGTGGGAGGCCCGCTTGAGTCCAGAAGGTCAAGGCTGTAGTGAGCCATGATCTTGCCACTGCACTCTAGCTTGGGCACCAGAACAAGACCCTATCTCTAAAACAAAGATGAAAAAAAAAAAGTCTAAACAATTCCACTTACAAAAATTAAAAAAGATACCTAGTAATAAATTTAATAAAGGAAGTAAAAGACTTGAACGCTGAAAGTTACAAAACACTGCTGAAACACAATAAAAAAAAAAAAAAGACCTAAATAAATGGAAAGAGGTCCCATTTTCACAATTTGGAGATATACCATTAAGATGCCAACACTATCCAACAAAATCTACAAGCTCAATGCACTCCCTATCAAAATTCCAATGGTCTTTTTCACAGAAATGGAAAAGCTGATTCTTAAATTCAAACGGAATTGGAAGGAAAACCACATACCCAAAACAATCAAAAAAGAACAAGGTGAAACATTCACATGTCCTGACTTTAAAGTTTATTACAAAGCTACAGTAATCAAAAGAATGAGGTACCAGCATAAGGACAAGCATATAGACCAATGGAATTGAACTGAGCATCCAGCAATAAACACAAAAAAACTCATGGCCAACTGACTGTTGATAACAGGGCCAAGACAAGTCAGTGAGTGCTGGGACAACTAGGTATCCACATACAAAGGAATGAAGCTGGACCTTTATGTCATACCACACAAAAAACTAACTCAAAATGGATCACAGACTTAAATATAAGAGCCAAACCATAAACTCTTGAAAGAAAACTTAAGTATAAATCTTCATAAGCTAGATTTAGAAGTTGATTCTTAAATACCAAAAGTACAAGCAACAGAAGAAAAAACAGGTAAAGTGAACTTCATCAAAAGTAAAAGTTTTTGTGCATTAAAGGACATTATCAAGGAAGTGAAGACAATCTACAGAATGGAAGAAGGTATTTGCAAATCATATCGCTGACAAGGATCTAGTACCAGAATACAAAAAGAATTCTTATAACTCACTAAAAAAGCTCCAAGAAATCCAATTTAAAATGGACAAAGGACTCGAATGTGCATTTCTCCAAAGAAAATACATGCCTTCAAGTAAGAGAAAAGATGCTCAAAATCATCAGTCATTAGGGAAATGCAAATTAAACTGCCTCACGCCCTTTAGGATGGCCATAAAGGAAAAAATAATAGAAAATTAAAAGTTCAGGCAAAGATATGGAGAAACTGGAACCCTTGTACATAACTGTAGAAATGTACAGTGGTTCAGTCATATGAAAAACAGTATGGTGGTTCCTCAAGAAGTTAGACATAAAATCCCCATGTGACCCCTTAATTCCATTTCTAGGTATACACCCCAAAGTGAAAATAAACATTCAAAAAGTACATGTCCACTCCAGCTAACATTGGCACTATTCACAATAGCAAAAGGTAGAAACATCCCAAATGCCCATGGGATGAATTGATAAACAAATTATGGCATAAACATACCACATGACGTACATACCACCATATTATTCAGTCAAAAGAAGTAATGAAGTACTGCTGTGTGTAACAATGTGGGTGAACCTGCAAAACATAATGCTAAGTGAAAGAAGCTGGACACAAAATGTTACACAGTGTATGATTCCATTTATATAAAATATCCAGAATAGGTACATTCACAGAGACAGAATACAGACTGGTGGCTGCTGAGACTGGTGGGAGGGGGGAATGGGAGAAACTGCTTAATGGGAAAGGGCTCCACTTTGGAGTGTTGGAAATGTTTGGAATGAAGCAGAGGTGGGGATGTACATAATTGTAAATGCACAAAATGGCACAGAAATGTCACTTTAACATGGTGAATTATACTGTTTAAAGTCACCTCAATAAATTTTTTAAAAAGGGAGCTAAGAAGAGGTTCAACTGGAGGAATTGCAGAATAGCTTGTGTTGGACCAATCTTCGTCTAGAAAAAGAGGTCACTTCTAAACATTTTTCAAAAAATTATTATTCAGGGTATCACTGTCACCCAGGCTGGAGTGCAGTGCCACAATCACGGCTCACTGCAGCCTCAACTTCTTGGGCTCAAGTGAACCTTCCGCCTCACCAAACCCAGCTAATTTTTTGTACAAAAGAAGTCTTGTGGCGCGGGCTGGAAAAATAAAAGAGAAAAAAAAAGAAAAAAAGTCTTGCTATGTTGCCCAGGGTAGTCTTGAACTCCTGGGCTCAAGCAATCCTTCCACCTTGGCCTCTCAAAGTGCTGGGATTATAGGTATGAGCCACAGTGCCCAGACAAAAATTTTTTTAAAGCAAAAACTTCTGGCCAGGCTTGGTGGCTCAGCCTGTAATCCCAGCACTTTGGGAGGCCGAGGCAAGTAGACTGCCTAAGCCTGCGGGTTCGAGACCAACCCGGGCATCATTGAGAGATCTCGTCTCTACAGTAAGTAAAAAATTAGCCAGGTGTGGTAGTGTGTACATCTGTAGTTCCGGCTACTTGGAAGGCTGAGGCAGAAGGACTGCCTGAGCCCAGCAGGTTGACACTGGGGTGGCTGTAAGCATGCCACTGCACTCCAGTGTGTGTGATGTAGTGCGATTCCTACTCAAAACACACACACACACACACACACACACACACACACACACACACACACACACACAAACTTCCATGAAGACATTGGATACAAACTTTGGAAAAAAAATTGGAAGAGAGTTGTACTTTAAAGAAAGGAAAGGACTGGGTAAATTTTCAAGCTAAGGAGAATTTTGCTGGAAAGAGACCCCAAGTCCATGCCACCTACAGGGTAGCTAAAATTCAGATTAAAAGCCTGCAGTTTTTCCGGTAAAACTAGAAAAGCGTTCAGACAACGTAACAGAAGCCATTCTCTGACAATATCATTCATACAACCAGTATAAAATCTAACATTACCAAACATACACTGACACATAAAAATGCGACCAAAGCAAGAGAAAAAAGACAGTTAGTGGAGTTGTTCCCATGATGACGCAAATGGTGGAGCCTTATCCTTTAAATAAGGAGTTTAAAGAAACTGTTGTAATTATGCTCAAAGGTATAAAGGAAAATACATTCATAACAAATATGAATAGAAAAACAGAAACTAAAAAAGGGCCAAATGGAGAATTTTGACACAAAAAAAATATGAGATAAAAATTCACTGGATGTATGTAACGAAAGATCATATATGACAGAAGAATCAGCACACTTGAAGACAGATCAATATAGAAAGTATTTAATAGAAGCAACAGTGAGACAAAAATGTAAAAAAAAGCTGAATGGAGCATCAATGACCTGTAAGTCATTACCCAAGAATCTAACACATGTGTGATTGGACTCTCAGAAGAAGAAATGAGAAAGTGTAGGATAATAAACAAAAATTTCTGAAATATGATAAAAGACCTCAAATTATAAATTCAAGCTTAGGTCGGGCTCAGTGGCTCAGCCTGTAATCCCAGCACTTTGAAAGGTCGAGGTGAGTGGGTTTGAGGCAAACCCGGGCAACTTGGCAAGACCTCATCTCTACAATAAAATAAAAAATTAGCCAGGTGTGGTAGTGCACACCTGTAGTTTCGGCTACTTGGAAAGCTGAGGCAGAAGGATTGCTAGAGCCTAGCAATTAGACGCTGGGGTGGTCGTGAGTGTGCCGCTGCACTCTAGCCTGGGCAATGGAGTGAGACTCCAAGTAAAAAAAAAAAAAATAAATAAATAAATAAATAAATTCAAGCTTAGAAACGCTGAGCAAGATTAAAAACAAAGCGAAATGAGCAAGTACAAGCAATCTACACCTAGCACATCAGAGCCAAAGTCACGGAAACCAAGCATAAAGAGAACATTTCAAAGGAGTCAGAAAAACAAAGCATACAGTAGAATGACTGAAAAGGACACCTGACTTTTCATCAGAATAGAGGAGATAAGAAACAGTGGATAACCAATTTAAGGTGCCATGAGGAAACAAAAACCTGTCAACCCAGAATTCTATATCCAGCAAACATACCTTCAAGAATGAAGGTAAAATAAAGATATTTACAAACAAATAAATAAAATAAATAATGCAGAAGAAAACTCAGACCTCCAGAAAAGATTAAAAAAATACCTACATAGGCAATATGTGTGTGAATATAAAACAGATCTCATTTTAAACTCATGATATCTTTAAATACATGTAACTGTTTAAACCAAGGTTGTAGTGTATGGCATATGTAGTGTATAGTGTATGGCATATGTAGATGTAACTCATACCTATAACATAAAGAAAGAGAAGATAAATAAAACTATACATCCACAAGGCTCTTTTGTTTTTTTAGTTGGGGTCTCCCAGGCTGGAGTGCAGTAGCACAATCATGGCTCAGTACAGCCCTGACCTCTTGGGTTCAGGCAATTCTCCCTCCTCAGCCTCCGGAGTAGCTGGGACCACAGGCGTGTGCCACCAAGTCTGGCTACTTTTTTGTAGAGATGAGGTCTCACTATGTTGCCCAGGCTGGTCTTGAACTCCGGGACTCAAGCAATCCTCCCACCTCGGTCTCCCAAAGTGCTGGGATTACAGGAGTGAACCACCACGCCTGGCCCATAAGGCTCTTATATTTTACATAAAGTGGCATAACAATAATTCTAAGGGAAAAGTTAAAGATACATATTGTTATCTCTAGAGTGAATACTAAAATAATGCAAGTTAACTAAGAAGACAAAGGTAATTTAAAGTGGAAATAAAAAATATAATCAATTAACCCAAAAGGAGGCAGACAAGAAACTAAAGAAAGAGGTTAAAAACCCAAAGAGCACTAGGCCACTGCTTCTGTTAAGTTCTGGCCAGGCCATGTGTTCTTTGAGTTCTGTCTGCGCCATGTTTTCCTAAGTTTTGGCCCCCTCTCCTACCTTGGGAAGTGAATCTCCTCTTTCTCTTTATAATTTATTTTCTAAATAAACTATATTTTCCAATCTTAAAAAATCAGAACAAAAAAATAGCACAAATAAATAACACAACAGCATACTAAATCCAATTATATCAATAATTATAATAAGTGCAAAGGAACTAAACACTCAAAAGACAGAAATTATCACACTGGATTAAGAAGCAAGACCCAAGCATGTGCTGTCTAAAAGAAAAACACTTTAAATTTTAAGTAAAAGGACAGAGAAAGATACTATGATAGTGAACACAAGAGAGACAGAGTACACATTCTTTTCAAGTACACACTCTTCAAGTGCACACGATGTGTTCAACAAGACAGCCATGCACTAGGCCAAAAAAAATAGGTCACCATAAATTTTGATCGAGATCCCAAATAATATGGACTCTACTCACAACAGAATTAAATTAAAAATTAACAACAAGATATCCAGAAAGCACTAAATATGTGAAAATTAAAACCACGAAGTCTCACTGTAATCCCAGTACTTTGGGAGGCAAAGGCGAGAGAGGACTGCCTGAGCCCAGGAGTTCGAGATCAGCCTCGACAACTGGGTGAGACCTCATCCCTACAACAAATAAAAATAAAAATTAGTTGAGCATGGTGGCGCAGGCCTGTGGTTCCAGCAACTTGGAAGACTGAAGTAGAAGGACTGCCTGAGCCCAGCAAGCTGACGCTGGGGTGGGCCGTGAGCGTGCCACTGTATTCCAGCCTGGGCAACAGAGTGAGACTGACTCAAAAAACAAAAAAAACCCAAACAAAAACTCCATACAACTCTAAAAAGTGAGTGGGTCAAAAGTAAAACTACAAGGAAAATTAGCAAATATTTCTCTCTCTCTCTTTGTTTTGTAGAGATGAGGTCTTGCTATGTTGCCCAGTCTGGTCTTGACCCCCTGGCTCAAGCAGTCCTCCCACCTTGGCCTCCCAAAGGGAGGCTGGGAATATTATAGACATAAGCCACCGTGCCTGGCCTCCACAAAATAATTATAAAGAGAAAAAGAATAACATTGTAGCAAAGAAGTCTAACAAACACCAACTTAATCAAGGGATCAAACTAAATAATACCACTAGTGGGATAAATCAAAATCATGCACCCTCAGATGAGAATGCCTTAAGATCAAAGCTTCACTGCTGCCAATGATGCAGATCTGAGTCTAATCATAATGAAATGTCAGAAACACGAAAATATCCAATTAACTCAAACTAAGGGACAGTCTACAAAATAACTGGTCCATGATCTTTAAAAGTGCAAGGTCAAGGAAGTCAAAACAGACTAAGTGATGGTTCCAGGATAAAGAAAACCAAATAAACATGACAAGTCAATGTACCATTTGATTCTGGGTTGGATCCTTTTGCTAGAAAACATTTATGACCAATTCATGAAATGTTATGTGTGAAGGATAGATGATCGCATGTATCAAAGTTAATTTTTCTGATTCTGAAAGTTTTATTGTGATTGTGTTTGCAAAAAATATACACAAATGTATCTGGAACAATAAACAACTTACCATCAAATGCTTCTAGAAGAAAGGTTTTACTCTGTACATCACATACATTGCTGGTGGGAATGTAAGTAATATAGACACTCTGGAAAAGTTTGGCAATTTCTTATAAAACTAAAATATACACATTATGATCCAACAATCTCTCTCTTAGGCATTATGATTCTATTTATGTAATAGTCTCAAAATGATACAATTTTGTAAATGAAGAACAGATTAGAGGTTGCCACAGGACAGAAATGGAGTGAGATGGTATACCATAAAGGAGTAGTCCAAGGAATATCCTTTGTGGTGATGGAAGAATTTTGTATTTTGATTGTGATGAGGATTACGTGAATCTATCTATACACATGCTCTACAGAAGCAGACGTGTATACATGATCCAGCTGAAGGAATAATACAAATGCAAAACCTCCTGTGATGTTCCTTTACTGTTTTTTCTTAACTCACATTCAAAAGTAAACAATCTCCTTAATTTTGTGTTTATCACTCCTATAAACTTTATTTTTTCTATACATTTCATTCTAAGTAAATCCCATATGAGTTTAACTCCTACTAATATGTAGCATTTACATAGTTTCACTGTAAATATTTTCTAAATTCCAATATGAGTTTTTCTTTGACTTTTGATTTTTAAAGTAGTAAAACACAAGTTTTTCTTTATTATTGTGTCTTGGTTACTTTTTGTAAATGTGTCGTGGTCAGAGAACACAGTCTGTGTAAAACATATTAAAGCATTTGCTGAGATTTACTTTGAGGTCTAGTATTTGATTTGCTATTAAATTGGCACATGTAGCTGGGCTTGGTGGCTCAGCCTGTAATCCCGCGCTTTGAGAGGCCGAGGTGAGTGAATTGCCTGAGCGCGGGTTCGAGACCCACCTGGGCAACTTGGCGAGATCTCATCTCTACAATAAATCAAAAAAATTAGCCGGGCATGGTAGCGCGTGCCTGTAGTTCCAGCTACTTGGAAGGCTGAGGTGGAAGGATCGCCAGAGCCCAGCAGGTTGAGGCTGCGGTGGCCAGGAGTGGCCACTGCACTCCAGTCTGGGCGACTGAGTGAAACTGCAACTCAAAAAAATAAAAAATAAATAAATAAATTGGCACACGTAGATTTGAAAAGAATATGGTTCTCTAATTGGTGGGTTCTATATTCAGATTCACGAGATCAAGGTTATGTTCCTGTATTCCATATTCTCACTAATTTTGTGTAATAATAAATCACTAAGTTGTAACTATAAAACTGAAGTACATACGGACATGGTAGTTCACATCTGTAATCCCAGCACTTTGGGAGGTGGAGGCAAGAGGACTGGCTAAGCCTAGGGGTTTGAGATCAGCCTGGACAACCTGGTGAGAGACCTCATCTCTACAGTAAATTAAAAATTAGCATGTGCCTGTAGTTCCAGCTACTTGGAAGACTGAAGTGGAAGGATTGCTTGAGTTCAGCTGGTCAAGGCTGCAGTGGCCGTGATCATGCCACTGCACTCCAGCATGGGTGACAGAGTAAGATTCCAACTCAAAAAAAAAAAAAAATCTGAAGACACTTCATAATTGAAAATATAAGAATGCCCCCAGAAATGGAGGAATGAAGACTGACTGGTACTCTCATGCTCTGTTGATGAAAATGCAAAAAAATAGCTTAACTACTTTGGAAAACAAACTTACAATAAATGTTACGTGCCAAAACATGGATGAATCTCAACATTTGTATGAAGTCCTAGGTCAGGCAAAACGAAACTACAGTACTGAAATAAGAACAGGAGTCGCCTCTGGAAGGAGTAAGGTGGGACTGACTGGGATGGGCAGGACGTGATGCTCCAGGATGCTGAAGACATCACGCATGTTGGTAAGAACGTACACATCTGTCAAATCTGACTCAATTGTGCTTAAGACTTATTCATGCGACTGTATTTGAATTTTGCCTTAAAACATAAAACATCAAACTCAATTAATGACAGCATGCTGAAGTGTTTAGGATGTAAAGGTTACTAATGCCTGTACTTTTTCAGATTTGCATTTTAAAAGTTGACTTATGGGCTGGGTGCAGAGAGGTTCATGCCTGTAGTCACAACACTCAGGGAAGCCAAGGCGAGAAGATGATTTGAGCCCAGGAGTTTGAGACCAGCCTAGGCAACAAATGAGATCTCATCTCTACAAAAATAAAAAAATTAGCCAGTCACGGTGGCATACGCCTGTAGTACCAGCCATTTGGGAGGCTGAGGCAGAAGGATCACCTAAGCCTAGAAGGTAAAGGCTGTAGTGAGTTGTGATCGTGCCACTGCATTCCAGACTGGGAAACAGAGTGAGACTCTAATTCAAAAATAAATAAATGAGCAAGCAAACAAACAAATAAAAGTTGACTACTGGACACATATAGGGAGATACATAATAATTATAAGAAATTAGAGTAGCTTTATTGTAAGTTTTATAATTTTCGGGCCAGGCACAGTGGCTCATAGTTGTAATCCCAGCACTTGGGGAGGCCAAGTGGGAAAACTGATCGAGTCCAGGAGTTTGAGACTAGCCTAGGCAACATCGTGAGACCATGTCTCTTCAAAAATATAAAAAAAATTAGCTGGGCGTGGTGGCATGTGTTCACCCAGCTATTCAGGAGGCTGAGACAGAAGGATCACTTGAGCTCACAAGGTCAAGACTGTGGTGAGCTGGTATCATGCCACTGTATTCCAGCCTGGGTGACAGAGACCCTGCCTCAAAAATTTTTTTTTGTCATTAAAAAAACCAACAACACTCAGGTAGAAGAGAATGAAGAAGATCTCTATGTACTTGTGAAGAAATGGCCAGAATGTAGTGTTATATATTTACTATATTTTACAATTTATAGAAGAGAACATAAAATATGTCCTTGTAAAATATATCATGATTATAGTCCTGTATGACTCAGAAGTCTTCCACTGTAATATCACTCAAGCAACTTACACCTCTCAAAAAAAATAACATGAAAATAAAAAATAACTGAAGTACTTTTCCCTGAGAAATGCTGTTTTTCAATAATGGCATTACATATAAACTTTCTTTAAAATAGTAATTTTCAGGTCAGGTGTGGTGGTTCACGCCTCTAATCCTAGCATTTTGGGATGCCTAAGTGGACAGGTTGCTCGAGTCTAGGAGTTTGAGACCAGCCCAGGCAACATGGTGAGAGCTTGTCTCTACAAAAAATCAGCTGGGCGTAGTGGTATGTGCCTGAAGTCCCAGCTATTCAAGATACTGAGATGGAAGGATCACCTAAGCCCAGGAGGTCAAGGCTGCTGTGACTGTCATGACTATACCACTGGACTTCGGCCTGGGTGACAAAAGAAGACCCCCAACTCAAAAAAACAAAAAAAAAAAGGAATTCTCAACTGGAAACTACATCAAAAGCCTTTCTAATTAGCCTTTATTGTTATTTAATATTAGCCTTTATTAGGCTACTTAATATTATGCTGAGGTAGCCCAAACTTATTATGTCATAAATTTCAAGTGTCAGAATTTCTATAAATTGTACATAGCACAAGCAAATTAATCCTACCAATGATAGATTAATTTTTTTTAAATGGTTATCTAAAAATTTACATTAAAACTGATTTTCTTTTTAAAATCATGATGAACTGAGTCATTTTCTATACTAGTATAGGGAATAAAATAACTTACTGCCTAATGAGGAAAAAACAATCAAGTAGAGGTTCTAAAAGATTAGGAACAAAGTATTCTTTTCTACTTAAAACAAAGTCAACATTTTTTGATCATAAAATGAGATAATTTAAAATAGAATTATAAATTGAGAGTATTTTTACATAGCCAAAGGCAGTAAAAAAAAAAAAATCACAAAACAACAAAAACAAAATAGGGTAAAAAGGCACCTTGTGTACCCAGTAACATGTATTACACTCCCAAAACATTCAAGTATTTTTAAAATATGGTTTTAAAAAGCTTACCCTTTCTGCTTCAAAGGTAATTCAAGTTTAAATATGGTAGCATCATTAACAACTGCTTTATATGCCTGGAAAAAAATAATTTGAAATGAAATATGAACATTATTTTTAATATTTAAAAAACACAGATAAATTGTTACACTTCAAAAAACACATACAAATAAAAATCAGTTTTCATCTTTATTGAGTTGGGGTCTCACTCCGTAGCCCAGGCTGGAGTGCAGTGGCACAACCATGGCTCACAGGAGCCTCGACCTTCTGGGCTCAGGCGATCCAGTCTTAACTGGTATTCTTGTTTCTTCTCTTACCCCTCCTCAGTCTATTTTTTGCAACAGCCACAGTGATCCTGTAAGTATGTAAATCATGTCCTACCATTCTATTCAAAACCCTGCAGTGACTTCCCATCCTATTCGCAGTTAAACCAAACTCCTCACCACGGCTCAGAGTCTTCTATCGTCTGGTCTCCTACTAGCTGCCTGACTTCATGTCTGCTGTTCTGCCCCTGGCTCGATCCTGTCTGGCCATATAACCTCTTGCTCCTGGAGCAAGACAGGTCCACTCCGGCCTCAGAGCCTTGCACTGCTGTTCCCTCTAGCTGAAATGCTCTCTTCAGATAGCCACATGACTTACTCCTTCATCGCCTTCAGTCTTATTTATTTATTTTGTACTTTCTGCCCCTGCTTTAATCATGAAAGTCTTGATTTAAGGCCGGCGTGGTGGCTCATGCCTATAATCCCAGCACTTTGGGAGGCCAGGGTAAGAGGACTGCCTCAGCCCACGGGTTGGAGACCAGCCTGGGCAACTTGGCAAGACCTCATTTCTACAATAAATCAAAAAATTAGCGGGGCATGGTGGCATGTGACTGCAGTTACAGCTACTTGGAAAGCTGAGGCAGAAGGATCACCTGAGCCCAGCAGGTAGAGACTAAGGTGGCCGTGAACATGCTACTGTACTCCAGGCTGGGTGACAGAGTGAGACTCCAACTCAAAAAGAAAAAGAAAAAAAAAAAAAGTCTTGATTTAAAGGCTAATCCAATGAAGCCTTTGTGGGCTATTCAAACCACCCCACCACCTTCATATTCCCTTAACTTCTTTCCTGCTCTACCTACTTATTTGTCTACCTATTTTAAAACAGACAAAAAATGAGAAAAAATTCCTACTGGAGAAAGTTGACTGTCTTTTTAGAATCATTCTAAGTTGGGAAGTAATAAAAGGTACTCAGAGAGGGGAAAAAGAACTAATGGCAATTTCTTGTGATAAGTTGATGACATTTAAAGAGATACAACTGTAAGGAAAATACGATGTTTCATTATTATGATCCCACACTAGTAAGGATGGAAAAGGTGGTAGGGAATGCCATCGCTTCCCCAGCAAGCAAGAATGAGCGTAACGTAACTCCCAGAGGAGTCCTGTGAGAACAGAGGGTGAGCAGTAGAGGCGCAGCTCAGCTCAGGATGAGCTGGCAGGCAGGCGGGGCATCAAGGAAGCTTGGGGGAAGAACACGTGGAACTGGGTCTCAGTGGAAGATGGTTAGGAACTCAATAAACAGTCACATTCAAAAACAGAAAACAGTCTTGGAAAACGAGGAAGAGAGTAAACTTCTAGCTAAATTCTAGTTGACAAGGCTACTCAAGGCTTATAAAGTATTTAGTGATGTTTAAAAAAAACACAGTTGCTTTTCACTGATTAAAAATTAGAGTTGCTAGGATTTTAGCTTGTAATTTAATAGCATGATGCAAATTGCTTATTAAAAGTAAATTATGACAATAACGCTTTAATCCACAAGTGTTAATATACCTTATCTCTTGCAGTAAGAAATCGTGGATCATCTTGAAAAGCTTCTTTGACGAGTTTACTAAATCTATTAAATAGTGTAAGTAATTGCTCAACATATTTTTCAGAGTCCTAGAAACAAAATGTTTTACATTTCATTGAGTTTTTAAAAGGAAAAGAACAATACAAGAAATAAGAAAAAATAATTTTAATGAAAAACTATCGTATAAAATTGGGAAAATTTTTTCTTAAAAATAAAATGAGAAGGTGTTCCAATATTACTGTTTTGCCATTTCAATCATTATTTTAAATAGCCAATCCTGTATTTTTTAATTTAATCTTTAATTTTAGCTGCCATAATAATGGTACAAATTTATAGGGTACAATGTGATATTTCAGTGCATGTACACATGGTATCATCATCAAAGCAGGGTAACTACCACATCCATCACCTCGAACATTTACTATGTCCTGTGGTGACCATACTCCAAATCTCCTTGGCTATCTGGAAATACACACCATGGTGCTAGCTGCTGTAGTCACCCTTCCGTGTCACAGAACAGCAAAGCGTATTCTTCCATCTGACTGAAGATTTGTACCTGTGTGTACACCTGGCTCCCTCCTGCTCTGCTCCCACTACCTCTGGTAGCCCCTATTCCATCCTGCATTTAAAAGATGACCTTGACACCCCTGGATCATGCTACCACTGCTGTTTTTGTACAGGGGACCCACAAAGCGACATGAAGCTCAGCTGTGCATGTCATGTTTCTCCTTAAAGACTCATGACTCCCCCCACAGCTTACTGAATATGTATACTTGGCCACCCTGCTCAGCATAAATCCTTGTCTTATTCTTCCAACCCTCGAGTGCTCTCTGGCTTCTGGCCAGAGGCTATGCTGCCCAGGCTGTCAAAATGGCCACCTTGCAGACTGTAACATAAAGCTCTCCTTTCCAGTTTAAATGAATTAAAAAATGAAAATAAAAATAACCTGATACACATCTAGCACTGCCACTGAAGAAAACTTACAGTAGTAATGGTTTCAGCAGCTGCCACCATGTCTGCCAGGCCAGCACTAATGATATGTTCCTCCAAGTCTTTCAACATTGGCTCTATCCCATTAGGAACTTTGTCCATCAGTGAAAACATTAAATGTAATTCTGAAAGGACAGAACACATTAATGTAATCATTTCATCCGCCAGAATAAGACTTTAGAGAAACAGTAGTTGCAAGTTTGTAATGTTAACAGTATTCTGAGGATACAATTAATCTAAGAGTTGTTATGGTAGGTATGAGTTACTGATCAATCTTTTCAAAAAAAAAAAAATTTTTTTTTTTTTTCCTGAGACAGGGTCTCACTGTCACCCAGGCTGACGTACAGTGGTATAACCACAGCTCACTGCAGACTCAACCTCCTGGGTTCCAGTGATCCTCCCACCTCATCCTTGAGAGTACCTAGGACTGCAGGCACATGCCACCACACCTGGCTAATCTTTTATTTTTGTAGAGATGGGGTCTCACTATGTTGCCCAGGCTGGTATCAAATACCTAGCCTAAAGTCATCTTCCCGCTTCGGCCTCCCAAAACATTGGGATTACAGGCATGAGCCACTGTGCCCAGCCAACAAAAATAATTTTTTTAAAAATGTAATTAAAAACGATCAGATACTGTAAAACCTAACTCCTTTAAAATGTGAGTCATTTGATTTTCAATACAGCAAAATACTTTTCATTATAAGAAGTACAAAAATTTATAAGGAAGACTAGTTCATTTTATAGAGTAGTTGTAATATTAAATATAGTCACATCATGACATGGTTAAAAAAAGCAAAGATTATAAAAGAAACTGTACTAGAGATGATAAAACTGTATTCAATTTACAAAGCACTAGTTCATATGTTATACCATTTACTGATTTTTACTAAAACCCTACCTCACAGTACTGGTTACAACTAAATAAATCCTTTTGAAGGGAGTCTAACATAGATCAGACATAATTCTACTTAGACTGGCATAGAGAATACAAATATTTCATGTATGCCAATAAGAAGCTGTCATCCAGGCTGGAGTGCAGTAGCACAATCACAGTTCATGGCATTCTCCACCTCTTGGGCTCAGGTAATCCTTCTGCCTCAGCCTCTTGAGTAGCTGGGACTATAGGTGTGTGCTACCATGCCTGGCTATTTTTTTTATTTTTTGTGGAGGCGGGGTCTCACTATGTTGCCCAGGGTGGTCTCAAACTTTTGGGCTCAAGAAATCCTC